>CAUYQG010281932.1:0-21124 GCA_963574415.1 Tarsius wallacei | reverse complement strand
TCGCCCAGACTGGAGTGCAGTGGCCGCTCCCGGCCACCTCAGCCTCGACCTGCTGGGCTCCGGCGATCCTTCCGCCTCAGCCTTCCGAGTAGCTGGAATTACAGGTGCGCGCTACCACGCCCGGCCAATTTTTTTTGATTTATTGTAGAGATGAGGTTTCGCCTGCCCAGGCGGGTCTCGAACCCGCGGGCTCAGGCAATCCACTCACCTCAGCCTCCCAAAGGCACGGGATTACAGGCTGAGCCACCGAGCCCGGCTGCCAATCTTTAAAACAGGTTTTTTTGTTGAGTTTTAGAAATTTTCAATATATTCTGGATATTAATTTCTTATTAGATACATGGTTTGTGAAAATTTTCCCCCATTCTTTTGGATGCCTTTTACTGTGTTGTTATTTATTGTCTCTTAATGGACAACTAAAAATATTAAGTCCAATTTGCCTATTTTTTATTTGGCTGCTTGTTTAGTGTCATATCTGAGAATTGTTTCCCAAACCCAACGTTATGAAACTTTTAACTTATGTTCTTTTCTACAGGTATTCTAGTTTTAAGATTTATATTTAAATCTTTGATTTATTTTAAATTAATTTTTATATGATGTTAAGTAAAAGATTAGGTTCTTCCTTTTGCATATGGAAATCCAGTTCTTTTAGCTTCATTTGTGGAAAAGACTGTTCTTTCTACATTAATCATGGTGCCTTTATCAAAAATAATTTGATATTATACATGATAGTTTATTTCTGATCGTTCTATTTCACGCCCTCAGTGTATACCTATATATTGGTGCCACAGTGTTTTGATTATAGAAACTACTTTTGAAATTAAAAAAATATGGGTCCTCCAGCTTCCCCCCTCCAAGAATGTTCTGGCTATTTGTGGTCTCTTGATAATTTATATAAATGTTATAATTTTTTATTTTATTTTTGCAAACCATCATTGAGTACTTTATTGAATCTGCAATTTTTGGGGGAAGGATTGACATCTTAATGGTATTAAGTACTATAATCCAAAAAAATAAAATGTTTCCATGTATCTATTTTTTTTTTAATTTCTTAGAGCAATGTTTTGCAGTGTTTATTATGCAAATTTTTTGGTTTCTTGGTTAACTTAATTTCTGTGTATCTTATCCTTTTTGATACTATTATAAATGAGTTTTTAAAATATTTTTGTTTCAAATTATTAATTGTGAGCATATACGTATGCAACTGACATGTGTGTTGATTTTCTATCCTGGAACTTTGCTAAAATGTATTTATTAGCATATTTGAAGAGTCTTTAGGAACAGAAATAATTTGACTTATTCCTCTGGTTTTAGATACTTTTTCTTTCTTTTTTTAAATTTTTTTCTTAATTACTCTTAATGTCTCTAGTACTCTATTTAATAAAAGTGGCAACATTAGGTTTTCTTGCCTCATTATTAATCTTAAAGAAAACACTTTCAATTCTTAACAATTGTATATTATGATTTCTGTGAGTTTTTTATATATTGCTTTTAATATGTTAAGTTCTTTCTATCCCTAGCCTGCTCAAAGTAGTTAGAAGGGTGCAATATTTTGTCAAATAATTTTTCCACATTAATTTAAATATTTGTGTTTTTTCTTCCCTCTAATTTTGGAATTTGTTGATGCACACATCTATTTTTGTTCGTTAAACTATCTTTGCATTGCAGAAATAAATTCCACATGGTTAAGATGTATAATTATTTTAATATGTTGTTAAATTAGGCTTTCTTGTATTTTTTTTGTGGATTTTGTTTGTTAGCATTCACAAGAAATATTGATCTGTTCATTGTTTATTGTAATGCCTTTGACTTTGGTATCATGATAATGCTGGCATCATGTAATAGGTAGAAAGTATTTTCTTCTCTTCAATATTTTAGAATTTATGAAAAAATACACACATATATACACATACATCATACATACACTAACACCAAATATATATGATTTTGATGCATTGTCCTCATTTTGGCTTTTTAAAATTATGTATTTGCAGCTAAGTATTTTTTAATTTCCTTGTGATTACTACTTTCTTTTGTTGGTTAAAAATGTATGTTTGATTTCCCCAAATCTATGAGGTTTTCCAGTTTTATTTCTATTGTTTTCTTTTCTTTTTTCTTTTTCTTTTCTCTTTTTTTTTTTTTTTTTGAGTTGGAGTCTCACTCTGTCACCCAGTCTGGAGTGCAATGGCACACTCACAGTAGCCCCAACATCTACCTGCTTGGCTCTGGCAATCCTTCTGCCTCAGCCTTCCAAGTAACTGGAACTACAGGTGCATGCTACCATGCCCAGCTATGTTTTCTAATTTTATCTTATTGTGATCAGATTCTATATAATATTTATTTTATTATATCTATTGAGAATTTATTTGTAGCCTAACATTTGGTAGGTCCTGGAACATGCTCATGTGCTTTTGAGAAGAATGTGTATACTTTTATTTTGGGGTAATGCATTCTGTTTATTATGTCTAGTTGTATTTTTACTTTGCTTAAATCCCTATATGGTTACTTCATTTGGTTATTATATACACTCCTGTGACTTGGGTATTAAAGTTTTTAATTGTTATTATAGAACTGTCAATTTCTGTCTTCAGTTCTGTTTTTGCTTAATACATTTCATGATTTGTTATTATATGCATACATATTTATAATGTTATATTTTCTTGCTGTGTTATACTTTTTATTACTATATATTGTTATTATTTGTCTCTTGCAATATTTTTTTTTAAATTTAAGGTTTATTTCTATTTTTTCTAATATTGGTATGAACACCCCTGCTTAATTTTGGTTGCTATTTGCATGGAGTACCTTTTTCTACTCTGCACTTTTCATCTATTTTTATCTTTAGATCTAAAGTGTGTTTCTTGTAGACAACATATTGTTGATTTAGACTTTGGTATCCATTTTTTCAATTTGTAACTTTTTTTTAAATTATAAAATATAGTTTATTTAGAAAGCAAATTAGAGAAAGAAAGAGGAGACCCACTTCCCCAAGGTAGGAGAGAAAGCCAAAGCCAGGAAGCATGGCGATAGCCATAGCTCAAAGAGCACATGACCACACCAGAGTATAACAAAGCAATGATAGCAATGATCTGACAATGGTCAATTTCCAAGTCTTAATTGGAGAGTTTATTTCATTTAAATCAAAGTAATTATTAAAATAAAATACGCACTTTTGCCATTTTTGTATTCTACATTCTTTATAGACTTTTCATCTTTTTTTTTGAATTACTGTCCTCTTTTTTGTTTAGATTTTTTTTTGCAGTGAAATGCCGCAAGTAATTTTTCATTTCCTTTTGTATATAGTCTATAGCTGATTTATTTGTTCTTACTATGAGCGTTTATTTAGCATTCAAAATTTATAACATTCTCATTTGAATTTATATGCAATCAAGTTTAATCACAAACAAAGCTTCATTCTTTCAGTAATTCCATCTTTATCTTTTGAATTGATGGTTGTCCCAATTATAAATTTGCTGATTCTTATTTCTGCCAGCTCAAATCTGTCTTCTTGTGGATTTTTTCTCTTCAGTTTCTGTACTTTTCAGTTCCAGAATTATTATTTTAAATTTTATCTTTATTGATATTTCCATTTTGTTCATACTTTGTTTTCCTGATTTTCTTTATATCATTCTTTAGTTTTTGAGCATCTTTATGAATAGATATGCCATCTACTCTTTTTCAAGAACAGTTTCTATTGATTTATATTTTCCTTTTTTTTTTTTTTTTTGAGTTGGAGTCTCACTCTATCACTCAGACTGGAGTGCAGTGGCATGCTCCCAGCCACTGCAGCCTCCACCTGCTGGACTCCGGTGATCCTTCTGCCTCAGTCTTCCAAGCAGCTGGAACTACAGGTGTGCGCTACCATGCCCGGCTAATTTTTGATTTATTGTAGAGATGAGGCCTTGCCAATTTGTCCAGATGGGTCTCGAACCCATGGGCTCAGTTAATCCACTCACCTTGGCCTCCCAAAGTGCTGGGATTACAGACTGAGCCACCAAGCCCAGTCTATTATTTTCCTTTGAATGGGTCATTCTTTCCTGTTCCTTTGAATGTTTCTTTCTTTCTTTTTTATTTTTATTTTTTTGGTTAAAACTGGAAAAATGTGTTTGAAATTAACAATGTAGTAGTAAATGAAAATTAGTATTTCCCTTCCTTCAAGGTTTGTTCGTTTTTGTTATTGTTTTGGGTTTTAGGAAACCCACCCAAAATCAGTGAACATTGTTATTTGCAAGTAGTTGTTGAGTCATAACTCCCCATTCTCCACCTTATTCAACTCTCAAAACTGCAAGAGACAGTAAAGCTTTCTACCCGCAACCCTGTTTCAAAACAACAAATTCAGAGTCCTAATCGGGAAAGAATAGAGGGCTGAAAAACATCAAAAATTAAAGCCTCTCCCACTGCCACTGAATAACAGAACTAAAGAGAAAAAAAAAAGAGATTTGTCACAAACAAGGAAAAATCAACAGAACACAGACAATTCCCAGTGTAAAAAAAAGAAAATACCTGAAAAATCAGACCTCAGAGCCCAAATAATGGAAGCCACCAACGTCACCAATGACTAGCCTCAGAAGATTAGAAAATGGATGGAATAATGAATAAAACTAAATAAAGACAAGATACAACACTGAAAGAATTTGTAACAGAGAATTTGACCATAAAAAATTTTATCCAGGGCATATATAACAAGATAGAAAACATGGAAAGCAAGTTAACCAAGCAGAAGAAAGAATCTCATAACTTGAAGGTCAAAACTTGAAATTAGCTCAATCTATAAAAAACACAGAAAAAAACTCAGAAAAAAGAACAAAGCTTATCAGACTTGTGTGATTATATTAAGATGCTGAATCTATGCCTGATTGGTATCACAGAAGAAGAAAGGGAAATGGAGAACACCTTGGAGCAAGTATTCCAGGAGGTTATCCAAGAAAACTTTTCCTATTTCACCACAGATATGAGCATCCAAACACAACAGATACAGAGAAAACCTGCAAGACATCAGATTAGAAGAACTACCCCTGGACACATCATAATTTACCTATACAATGTAGGCACAAAGTAAAAAATCCTAAAGACAGCAAGAAAGATCAGACTACATGCCAGGGAAAACCAATCAGAATAGCAGCAGATCTGTTGTCAGAAACATGACAAGCTACAAAGGACTGAAATCCAATATTCAAAGTCCTCAAAGATAAACGATTTCAACCAAGAATTTCCTGTCGTCAAGATCAGCTTCATCAACAATGGAGAATTAAAATCCTTCCCATTCAATTCCTAAGAGATCATGCAGCTTCCAGACCAGCTCTACAGGAAATGCTTAAAATGGTATTAAGCACAGAATTAAGGAAAAAATAAAATAAAATAAAATAAAATAATGACCATATACTTTCCATGCAAGCAGCAGAATATAGAATTAACAGAGAATACATCATGACAACAAACTTGAAATCACACACAAACATCAATCCAAGAGCTAAAAGAAAACAAACAAACAAATTTTTAAAAATTGTAAGAACCTCATGACAGGAATAAACACTCACATTTCAATAATCAACCTGAATATGAATGGACTAAATGTACCACTGAAAAGAAACAGAATGGCAAAAAAAAAGGGATAAAAAACCATGACCCAATTATTTGCTGCATCCAGAAAACACATCTCACCACAAAGGACAAACACAGATCCAAAGTTAAAGGATGAAAAATGAATTTCCAGGCAAATGAGCCCCCAAAGAAGGCAGGAATCACAATCTTAATATCAGACAAAACAACCTATAAGTTATCAAAAATTTAAAAAGATAAAGAAGAACACATAATGATAAAAGTTTATTTAAGAAAGAGAAAGAAAAATTAGTCTAAACATTTTAACTTTAGTTTATGCAAATTTTAACAGGAAATAAGATACAAAGTAACAAAATAAAAATAATAAAACATGTGTTTAAGAAATAAAAAAAAAGTTTCAACCAATCAACAAGAAATATCCATCCTAAATATATATGCAACCAACACGGGAGCACCAGTGTTTATAAAGGAACTACTGAGCAAACTAAAAAAAAATATTGATTCTAATACTATTATCACTGGGGACTTAAATATCCCACTAACAACCATAGATAGATCATCAAGGCAAAAAATAAACAAACAAACAAAAGAACAAAGATATCAGGAGCCTCAACTTGACAGTTGACCAAATAGACAATAGATATCTAAAAGAATACTCCACCAAACGAACACAAAATATACATTCTACCCACAGATAAAAGAAAAGTACTCCACGATCGAGCACATCTACTGCCATAACTCAAGCATAAACAAATTCCATAAGATCAAAATACTGCCATGCACCTTCTCGGAATAGAGTAGAATAAAAATAAATATCAACACCAACAAAATTCTCCCCAAGCCCACAAAGACATGGTCACTAACAGCCGAAAGACTAGTGAGTGGGTCAGCACAGTAATCAAAACAGAAATTAAAAGATTTCTGGAAACAAATGGCAATGAACAAAGTTTTTTTGTGTGTTTGTTTGTTTTGCTTTTGTTTTTGAGTTGGAGTCTTACTCTGTCACCTAGACTGGAGTGTAGTGACATGCTCATGACAATCCCAGAGTAGACCTGCAGGGTTCAGGGGATTCTTACTCCTCAGCCTTCCAAGCAGTCAGAAATACAGACATGTGCTACCACACCCAGCTAATTTTTTTTTATTTTTATTATAGAGATGTGGTCTTGGCAAGTTGCCCACTGTTCTCGAATCTGTGTAAACAAACATCTTAACAAAACCTTTGGAATTCCATGAATTCAGTTCTAAGAAAGGAATTTATATCTCTACAAGCACACAGCAAGAAAATACATGCAAGCTAAAAGTCATACAAATCACCTAAGGGAGGTGGAAAGAAAAGACCACCAAAACCCTAACAAAAAGCTGGTTCTTTGAAAGAATAAGCAAGATTGATGGACATTCTAGCCAGAATGATGAAGAAAAAAGAGAGAAGAATCCCAAAGAAACACAATCAGAAGTGCAAAAGATCAAATCACAACTGACTCCGAAGAAATACAAAAGGTTATCCAAAATTACTCTGCACACCTGTATGAAAATAAACTTGATAACCTAAATGAAATGGAGAACTTTCTGTCATCACACAACCTCTCAAGGTTGAAACAAGAAGATATTGAGAAACTAAACAGACTGATAACAACCCAGGAAATTGACTCTGTCAAAAGAAAACTGCCTACAAAAAAAAAAAAAAAAACCTGGACCATATGGTGTTCCAGCAGAATTCTATGAAACATACAAGGAGGAGCTGATAGTAACCCTATTGCAAGTATTCCAAGCAATTGAGAAAGATGGCATTCTCACCAAATCATTTTACGAAGCTAACATCACACTAAAGCCCAGACCGAGTAAAAATACAACAAAAAAGGGAACTACAGGCCAATACCCCTAATGAACATAGATGCCAAAATTCTCAACAAGATTCTAACAAATTGGATCCAACAACACATCTCAAAAATCTTCCAATTGATCAAATAGGCTTCATCCTCAGGATGCAGGACTGGTGTAACACCCATGAGACCAAAAATGTAATTAAATATATCAACAGATGTAAAAACAAGGACCTCATGATTGTATCATTAGATGCAGAAAAAGCGTTTGATAAAATCCAACATTCCTTCTTGATAAAAACACTCACACACCTAGACTTAGAAGGAACATGCCTCAAAATTGTGATCGTCATCTATGATAAACCCACAGCCAGCACATTGGTAAGCAGACAGAAATGTTTATGAAAACATTTACCCTGGAAACTGGAACAAGACAAGACTGCCCACACTCACCCATCTTATTCAATATTGTGTTGGAGGTCCTAGCTAGAGCAATCAGACAAGAGCAGGAAATTAGGGGTATCAAAATAGGAAATGGGGAAGTTATGTTATACATCTCTGCTGACGATATGATCCTATACATCAAAAATCCAAGAGAATCTGTCAAAAATGTGCCTTCCCTAAAGGACTTTGGCAAAGCTTTGGGGTACAAAATAAATGTGCAATAGACAGTCACATTCCTTTACACCAACAACAAGCAAGCAGAGAACCAATTAAAAAACGCAATCCCATTCACACTAGTCACACACACACAAACACACACACACACACACACACACACTCACACACACACAATATGCTTCAACCTCTTCCTAACCAGAGAAGTAAAAAACCTTTACAATAAAAGCTACAAAACACTGCTCAATGAAATCCAATAAGAAACAAACAAATGGAAAAATATCCCATGTTCTTGGATAGGAAGAACCAACATTGTTAAGATGTCCATCTTCTAAAGACAATCTGTAGATTCAATGCAATACCCATTTAACTACCAACATCATTCTCAGACCTCTAAATGACAATACAGAAATTCATATGGAAGCAGAAATGATCATGAATAACCAAAGCAATCCTCAGCAAAAGAAACAAAGTAGGAGGTATTATACTTCCAGTCCTCAAACTTCCCCTTAAGGCTACAATCATCAAAACAGTTTGGTATTGGTACAAGTATAGACATACAGACCAATGGAACAGGATAAAGATTCTGGAAGCAAAACCTCAATTTCCCAACCAACTCATCTTCGACAAAGCCTCCACCAACAACCATTGGGAAGAGGGGAAACTATTCAGTAAATGGTGTTGGGAATTCCAGCTGACCACATGCAGAAGATTGAGACAGGACCCCTACATATCACCATACACAAAAATTAACTGTAAATGGATCAAAGTCCTAAACATAAAACCTCAAACTATAAAAACCTTAAAAAAATGCAGGAAACACCCTGAGGGAAAATAGAACTGGCAACTAATTCCTGATCAAGACCCCAAGTGCCTTGCCGTAAGATATAAGATAGACAAGAGGAACCACATCAAATTGAAAAGCTTCTGCAAAGTCAAAGAAACCATCAAGAAAGTGAGGAGACAGCTCCCACAATGGGAAAAAAAATATTTGCCAACTGTATTTCTGACAAAGGCCTAACATCCAAAATCTATAAGGAACACAAATGTGCTGAAAGAAAAAAAAAGGCCCATTAAAAAGTGGGCAAAAGACATGAATAAACACTTCTCAAAAGAGGATATACAGGCAACCAACAGACAAATGAGCAAGTGCTCAGTCTCACTAAGCATCAGAGAAATGCAAATCGAAACCACATTGAAATACCACCTAACCCCTGTAAAAATGGCCATCATTAATAAAACTAACAATAACAGATGCTGGTTAGGATACAAAGAAAAAGGAACATTTCTACATTTCTGGTGGGAATGCAAACTAATTCAATCTCTTTGGAAAACAGTGTGGCGATTTCTAAAAGAACTAAACATTGATCTTCCATATGCTCCTGCAATTCTGCTGGAAACATACCCAGGAGAATTAAAATCATTCTACCAAAAAGTACCAGCACATGCATATTTATAGAAGAACTATTCATAATAGCAAAAACAAGGAACCAACCATGCTGCCCATTGAAACTGGAATGCATAAAAAAATTGTGATACATAAACACAATGGAATACTATGCAGTCATAAAGAATGGCAAACATATGAACTTTGCAGCAACTTGGATGGATTTAGAGTCTATCATACTCATTCATCTATCATAGAAACAAAGAACAGAGCACCACATGTTTTCACTCATAAGTGGGTCCTGAATATTTACCATAATACTTTAAGAAAGGGATTTTCAGTAGTGGGATACTGCCAGGGTGGGGTGATGGTGGGGCACAAAATTAATAAGAGTACCTGACCTCAAACCAGGCAAAGTGGGGGCCAAAGAGAGGCCCAAACTTTACCTGTACAATGACCACTTGTATACCTAATCCTGAATTGTTCCCACATCTTTAAAATGAAGAAAAAAAAAGACCTACTCAGGACTTTTCTGACTGTATACTCTTTCCTAGACATCTGAGGTCTTTCTCATTTTTTCCATATGTGTAGCTACTTTTGAATGTCTTAGTCTTTACTGTCTGGCTCTTTTGTATCATGACTTTTTAATTTGTAAAAAGATAACATTCTTATTGTAGAAGGGTTGAAACATATAGTAATAAATAAAATTGATTGATTGATTTTTAATTTTTGAGTTGTGGGGTACAAGTGGAGATTACTTCATAAGTAGGTTGCATGCATGTAAAGTTTGGGCCTCTAACTGTCCATCTCACCTTCCAACGGTGTTCCAAGCACACAGTATAGTGTCATGCGTATCCTTCCATTTAACTCCCCAACAGGGCCTAGTGCTTGAGGATCTCCTTATGCTAGTATGAGTAGTGTTCAACACTAGTATGACTAGTGTTCAAGTGAGAACTTGTAGTAATCAGTTGTTTCTTTGTTCACTTGGTATGATAACCTCCAGCTGCATTCAAGTTGTTATGAAGGCCATGATTGTGTTCTTCTTTATTACTGCATAATATTTCATCATATATATGTATCAGATGTTCTTTATTCAGTCCACTTTTGATAGGCATCTAGGTTGGTTCCATGTTTTTGCCACTGTGAATACTGTTACAATAAGCATGTGTGTTCAGGTGTCTTTTTAGTAGATGTTTCTCTACCTCTGGGTATATTCTCAGTAGGAGGATTACCAGACTGTATGGAAGCTCAGCTTTTAGTTCTTTTAGTAGTTGCCATACTACTTTTCATAGAGGTTTGATTACCTTACATTCCCACCAACAGTGTGGAAGCATCTTCTTTTCTCTGCAGCTGTGCCAACACCTGTTGTTTTTTTACTTATTAATCGTGACCCTTTGTACTAGTGTTAGGTGGTATCTCATTGCAGTTTTAATTTTCATTTTTCTGATGATTCATGGAGCTGAGCTGAGCATTTTTTTCAAGTTATCGACTACTTGTACGCCCATTGAGAAGTGTCTGCTTATATACTTTTTACACTTTTATTTTGTTCTTTCAATTTGCTTCAGTTCTTTTAGACCCTGTATGTTAGGTCTTTTTCCAATGTATAGTTTGCAGTTTTCTTTTTCCCATTCTATGAGTTATCTGTTCACTCTTTTGGTGGTTTCTTTTGCTGTGCTAAATGTTTCAGTTTGATGACACCGCAGCTGTCTGTCTTAGCTTTTGTGGCAATTGCTTTTGAGGACTTATTCATAAATTCATTTTATACTCCAGTATCCTGAAGGGTGATCCCAACATTCTCTTAAGAAGATTGTCTACTTTGAGTTTTTACATTTAAGTTCTTTATCTATTCTGAGTTGATTTTTGTATATGGTGAGAGGTCATGGTCCAGTTTCATTCTCCAGCATGCAGCTATTCAGTTTTCCCAACATCATTTGCTAAAATGGCTTCCTTTTCCAATATTTGTTATTGATGCCTTTGTCAAAATGAGTTACTTAGGAGACCAAATTTTTACTTCTGGATTTCTGTCTTGTTCCACTGGTCTCTGTGCCTATTCCTATTGCCTATACCAATACCATGTCATCATGGTTAATATAGGCTTGTAATAAAGTTTAAGTTCTGAAGGTGTTATATCTCCTGCTTTGTTCATTTTGCTGAAAATTGCTTTTGCTATTTGCACTGTTTTTGCTTCCATATGAAATTATGTATTGTCTTTTTTTAGGTCTGTGGAATATTATGTTGGCAACCTAATAGAGATTGTATTGAAACTGAAGATTGCCATGGATAGGACAGACATCTTGACAATATTGATTCTTCCTATTCATGAGCATAGGATGCCTTTTCTATTTGTTTTTATTATTCTTGATTTCTTTGAGCTGTCTATTGTAGTTATTGTCAAGTTCTTTTACTTCTCTGGTTAGGTGAATATCAAGGTGTTTCATTTTTGTGTGGTCATTGTGTATGGGATTTGTTTTTTATTTGGTTCTCAGTCTGCTTGTTGTTGGTGTATAGAGACACAACAATCTTTTGTACATTGATTTTGCATCCCAAGACTTTACCAAAGTCATATTTTAGTGTGAGAAGGTTTTTGACAGACTCTCCATAGTTGAATAGATATAGAATCATATTATCCACAGTAGTGATAGCTTAACTTTCTCTTTCTTTATTTGGATACCCTTGATTTCCCTCACCTGCCTAATAGCTCTGGTTGGACTTCAAGAGAGTGGGCAATCTTATCTTGTGTCAGTTCTAAGGGAGGCTGCTTCCAGTTTCTGCCCATTAGAGGCACAATTTTGGCTGTAAATTTGTCATAAATGTCTCTTGAGGAATAATCTTTTTATGCCTAGATGTTTGAGGACTTTTAGCAAGAACAGGTGTTAGATTTTATTGAAATTGTTTCCTCTGTCTGAATGATTCTGCTTCTTAGGCTTGTTATTGAGCTTTGAAATCCCAGGAGGAAATTCTTCATTTCTAGAGTTTCAGAATGGAACTTTCTTATATTGGCCATTTGAGTTTTTACTTTCTGCACAGATTGGGTGATCTTTGCTTTTAATTTCTTCTGGTTTTCTTTAGTCATTTTAGCCATCCAAATTCTGAATTCTGTGTCTGTCATTAGGAACAGGTTGTTCTGGGTGACTTCCATTGTTTCAGAACTGGGCAGTGTTTTTTCAGGTGAACCCTCTTTAAGGCTTTGAGGATGGCTGCTATTTTTCCTCTGGTTTTTCCTCATACTTTAGGGGCAGCACTTCTCTTTTTATTACTTTTTATCTGTGTTGTTTTGTAGCTAGAAATGATCTTGCTGCCCCAGGGTGTTTTCTACCAGTCAAAGTAGTTCATACAGGGAGACAGTGGGGGGCCTTTACTACTGCCCTGTCACTCTTTCTAGGCAGTGTTCAGAATTCACAGTGACTGTCTGTCACAGAGTTTTCCTATTGCCATACAGGCCAGACTGTATTCCAACCTCCATTGTGATCTCTATGCAGGGATCAGGCCCCCTGGCAGCTGGGAGCACTGCAAGAGTTTTGGCACCATTAGGAACCCAGAAACATTCCTACCGAAATGAGGCCTTCTCCTATGAAAGACCAGGCTTTCTCAGTCCTTAAAAAGAGCAAATACCCTGTTTCCCAGAGATATCTGCTATTTGGGCACAGGTTGCTGCAGGAAAGCCTTCCTGGTCTGGGTGGTGGGATGGCTGGTCACCAGACACTGGGGCAGGTACTACCTACATGTGATGGCAGGTAAGCTTTTCAGGCATGAGTGCTGGCAGGTGGTACTTGCTGCCAGGAAAACATAATCCTGAGGGTGGACTGGTAGTAAGCTTTAGTGCAAGGTGGGTTCCCAGCTCCACACTTCAATAGCATGTGATGGTGCCCTAAGCAGGTCTCCTCCCACATGGGACCAACAACCTCCCCATGGCTGAGAGGAGGGGAACCAACCCAGACCATGTCAAGAGCATTCGTCTGCTCTCAAACACAAGGCAAGGTTGCAGAACATATGTGAGGCCTGGTGCCCAGAGGGGATGGGGGTCTCCCAGCTTCAATGCTGGCCACTGAAACTTGAAACCATAAATGTTCCAATAGCCCTCTGCAAGGTGCAGGGTACTTCTTTTATCCAAAACTACTCTAGCCGCCTGAGTAGTTTGGTGGGTGGGTGCATCCTCTCTGTTTCACTTGGCTAGAGAGGTGAAAGTCAGCTACTCCTTGATGGCCATCTTGGATCCTGATCACTGTCTGATTCTTAACTAATAAAAATCAAGGAAGGAGAGGAAGAGCACCAAATTTTTAAATCCTCCAGAAGTTACTTTAGGCAGAGAAGGGGGAGATTGTAACAAGGGGTAAGGCGCAATAAAAATAGCTACACACATTTTTTTACTTATATTTCTGAGATCATAAATAGCAAAATGGGATCTAAGCAAATATTCCTAATATTTTGAATAGTTTTGACTCATTCTGATTCCTGCAAGCTACATGTGAGCATATCTTGGAACACATGCATCGCTGTTTGCCATAGTACTGGGAGTGGAGAATGGGCAGCTGCCACTACACTAAAAGCTGAAATTGACCAAAATTAATTGCAATTTATCATCCAAGACTTTCTCTGGAAGTTTCAAGCCTTTAAACAACTCTAGAGTTCCAAAATAGCTACATCAGATAGATCCTGCCACTGCAGTTGTTGTCTACGTAGAGAGACAGATTTCTGTGTTTGCTGTTCTGCAATCTCTTTGAATCTTTCTATTTTTCCACTCATGAACTGAAGTTGTAACCAAACTTGCCCAATCAATCAGCATTCTTATGAACAAATATACTATTTCATGATTTGGTAATATATCATTAAATTTTTATTAACATTAAGATTTGTATTTTTTGTTATACCATCAATCATTTATGACATAACACTAGATAACAGGGTAGGACAGCAGTTGTGAGACAAAGAATAATTGCATCTGAGGTCATATTTTACTTGAAATTCAGGTTGGAAAGGCCCTGTTAATACTCACCTAATCCCAAAATAGAGATAAATATTTTTTTCACATATTTTATTTTAGTTGCATTAATCATCCTCATTTGCAGTATAGTGAACTAGTATCTTACTGCTATTGAATTAACTTATGAATATTAACTCTAATGTTTTACAAAAACATTTTATTTTAAAATTATTTCTACAGATTCATATATTCAGAATAAGATTTATATAGGCAAACACAAAATAAGCAACCAATGGCAATAATGGAATATCATCAAGTTAGACCTTATCAAAATTAGCTTTCTCACATATTATATGAAAATGTTACCATTCTTCACTACCTGTCTGCACTCAATCCATTAGAGTCCTTTTATTAGATCATAAAACAAAGATATAAATATTGTTTTGAAATTATCATTGTTGAGTATTATCTTAATAAAATAAGACATATGGATTTCTAATACTCTCATCACACAAAGAATTAATTATTTTCTCTGATTTCAGAATCCAATAAATCATCCAAGAAAACTTTATTGAAAAAAAACCTAAAGTCAAAAATACTGTGCCTGTAACATGAGAGTAAAAAAATAATAATAAATAAGTAAAGGAAACAAGTGAATTATATTGAAGAAAGGCTCAATAAGACCATAGACTGTATAGGGAAAGAAAAGGAGAATATAAAAGATGATTTTTACTTTATCAGTGGATAAAAAAATGATTAAAATATTTTGCTATACAATGTTCTAAAAAAAAATCACAAAAATATTTTTTTTGCATGTCAGATTAATACTTGTCATTAGATATGAGAATTGGTGTAAAACACTAAAGCATTCATTATTATATTTTTATTTTCTGAAAAATTCAAAATAGAATTCTATTTTCACAATTTTTTTTTTTAATGTAAAGACCAAGATCATTTTTACAAGCAGTTTTCACATGACAATGTAGTACTATGTACCTCCACTTGGGATTTTTTTAAAAAAAAGATAGTTAATACTGAAAAAAAGTGGCTGTTACAATGATAAAATGGAAATGCATGAATATTATTTGTGAATTGTTCTTCTTCCAGTACTGAAGGTATGTATCCCAAAAGATTAACTATAACAAGCAAAATATCAAAATTAACATTTTCATACTGACATTTAAAATGAATACTAAAATGTGTGTGTATAAAATTGGCTAAATTATTTTAAATATCAAAGAAAATGTTAACATCTTTTTTCTCTGCTAAAAATATTTCTTTGTATTTAAAATTACAGAATTTCCTGGAACTCATATATAAAACTATTTTGAAAAAATAAGTAAACCAATTAAAGCCTTCTTACTTTTTTAGACCTCTTTTTATTATATTCAGTTTATCCTCTCTCAGTTGACAAACACTCATATACATACAGAGATCTATCAACAGATTCACAAGTTTGAAGTAAATTGTAATCTTAATTGAGATCTCTTTGAAAGTTGAAAAATAAAAAAAAGTTTCTAAGCTTAATTCATTTTTTAAAATCATTTCTGCAATATAAATACTTTTAAATGTAATTACATGTCTATGTAAATATACTACATTACCCAGTTTAGACTCAGTTACATTCATCAATTACATAATAGAATTTTAGTTTAGACAGCTGAACTTCTTCCCAAAATTCCACATGCTTTTCAGTAAATTGGAAACATTATTTTTTGAAATTCCCTGGGAAGCTTGTTTTCTTTTTTTAAAAAAAAATATGATTAGCACTTCTATTCTGTTTATATATGTATATTAAATTTAGCAGGACTTATTTGATTGAGAAAAGAGCAATTATGAATTAGGCAGCTCTCTGAATAGGAGCCGTTCAGATATCTCAGTCCAGCAATCTGAGCAGGCACTACTTATACACAGAAAAAAAAAAAGTGACATGTAGAAATAGCTTGATTAGCTACTGTTTTTTTTTTTTTTTTTTTTTTTTTGAGCATTCTCTCATCAGTTGGTTGCCTGTGATTGGCTGAAACACAGCTGCCATAATTGGTTGAAATTCAACTGTTTGTTAACAGAATATATTTTTAAGTTACAGTTTGTTTACATACTGCTATGTTGCAGTTTGTTACATGTGGACTCAAAATATGGAGGCAGCTTTAGGCCAAATTTAATTTAAGCTAACACCTCTCATCCTCTTTCCAAAATCATTGGTTAAAGGAAGGGATTAAGCTGATATCATTGAATGAGACATAAGAAGAAATTGCCTCTGGCTTTTGGGAGACAACTTGATTGATATTCTATAAACAGCATATGGCAAGATATGAACAAGAATGAATGTCACCACAAGAGGCTGCTGGTAGTTATCTTGCTAGTGTAAAGAAAGCTAGCCTCAATATGAAGATATTCTACAAGACAAAAATGTTGCATAAAAAATTAGTTTGCCTTTTTCTGAAATTGTCAAATTAGGTTCAACTCTTTCATGTAGTTCACCCAGTCATGAACTTTTCAGTCATTGAGCCAATATACAACTGTTCTAGCCTATTTCATTTGACTTTTCTCTATTTGCATCTAAAATAAATTCCCATTTGCAGCCAAAAGCAACATTTTTCTAGTTTTTTTTTTTCACATCATAAAATACACTTAAAGTGATGATATCTATACAATAAATTTTAAGGAGAATGCTCACAGGTAGAGATGAATGTATAAAAATTTTCTACTCATTAATTTTATGGTGATTAAGTTTATGCATGAAAAGTTATCATAAGATTGACTTCTGGTTAGTCTACTAATTTTTTAGGTGTGTTAATAGTCACATATTTCAAAAACAGGAAAGCAACCACATAGACTTCTCAACTTATTATGTAATCTTATCCTAATAAATTCATCATAAGTGGAAATATCATAAGTTAATAATGAATTTTGCCGGACTCGGTGGCTCAGCCTGTAATTCCAGCACTTTGGGAGGCCGAGGTGAGTGGATTGCCTAAGCCCACGGGTTCGAGACCCGCCTGGGCAACTTGGCGAGACTCATCTCTACAATAAATCAAAAATTAGCCGGCTGTGGTAGCGTGCATCTGTAGTTCCGGCTACTTGTAAGGCTGAGGCGGAAGGATCGCTGGAACCCAGCAGGTCCAGGCTGCGGTGGCCGGGAGTGGCCACTGCACTCCAGTCTGGGTGACAGAGTGACACTCCAACTCAAAAAAAAAAAAATTAATGCATTTTTTCTAGCCTACTGAACATCACTGCTTAGCCTAGCCTACTTCAAAAATGCTCAGAACACTTATATTAGGCGACCATGGGGAAAAAAATAGTTCACTGTTCTTTTTCAGGAGGGTGAGGGTTAGAGTCTCACTCTGTTTTCCAGGCGAGAGTGGTCTGGAACAATCTCGGCTCACTGCAGTTTCAATATCCTGGGCTCAGGAGTTCCTACAGCCTCAGTCTCTCAGTAGCTGGAACTACAGGCATATGTCCCCAGACTCAGCTAATTGTGTGTGTGTGTGCACGTGTGTGTGTGTGTGTGTGTGTGAGTTTGTGTGTGTGAATGTGTAGAGATGAGGTTTTGCTATGTTGCCTAGGCTGGTCTCATACTCCTGAACTCAGGCAGTCTTCCTGCTTTAGTCTTCAAAGTACTAGGATTTCAGGTGTGAGCTATGTCACTCGGCCTGGCAAAATCATCTAACACAAAGCCTATTATACAATAAAGTGTTAAATAGCTCATGTGATTCATTAATTATATACTAAAAGTAAAAAAAATAAATAGATGTTATTGGTACTAAAAGTTTGATTTCTATTGAATGCATATCATTTTTTCACTACCATAAAGTTAGAAAAATCTTAAGTTGAGCCATAATAAATTGGTGACTGTCTGTACTAAACTTTATATTCCAGATTATTTCTGCTAAAAAAATTAATAGGAGCTTCATAGCAGTTTAATTGATGAGAGTATTTATTTATAACTTATTCAGCATCATAGTACAAAAATTATATCAACTTTCCTCACTGATTCTTTTATATCATGTTAGTCCATAAGCAGTTTTGCATCATACTATTATAGTGGCATGTTACCTTCTAAAGCCTGTACTTGCAATCTTGACTTTTGTCTGCTATTGATATTGATAGTGCAATTGTAATACATATTAAAAGGTATTGTATTCCTGTGACTTGCTTTTTATTTTTGAATAAATTGTAAGATTCTCTATTCTTCCATATTTTAGTATATATTTCTGCACATTTCTGGTGATTATTTGGAAGCATAAATAGTTGCATCCATCTGGCCTAGACTAAAAAACTATTAAGAAATACTGGGCTAAAATTATTTTTGCCTTCTAACTGGCAGCTATAAAGTTTCTGATAATGTGTCTCCAACATGAATCTTTATTGTAGAAATGTTAAAACATTTGAGTGTTTCAAGAAAATGTGGATGTATTTTAGCATCAGAATTTAGTAGTTACAGCTATCTTGACAACTTGGTCATTTCAGAGGTATTGTCCTCTTAGTGTGATATCATACCTTTCCAATTTAGAATTCATGCAATTAAAACACATGTTCTTATATCAGATACATGAAACCCACTAGAAGAGACTAGAAAGAAGCTGGGTTATGAGACTACAAACAAAGCTACTCCTTCAGTTGCATTAATTTTTAGGGAAATTAGTAATTATAATAATAAAATTCTAATATTTTTAGCTGAAATAGTATACTTTATCCTATTAAAATTATAAGGATACAAAATATTTACATCATTTGTTTCCATTAAGATAACCAAATGTCTAGAAGTAATATTTCATTTCTAGAAATTTTGACCCTAAAATCTGAAATGACCGAACTATATGCAAATGCTAATATCAATGACACTTCTAAATAGAGTTCTGTAAAGAGTATGTAATACTATTGACATATAATATAGATAAATATGCCTTACATTAAGTATAAAAGTACGCTTTTTAAGTAATTCATTTATCACAATTTTAACAATTTTCATATATACTTTCTTTTCTAGGCTTTTCTATTTTAGTTTTTTCTATAAAATTTGTGCCTAAATTTTATATTCAAATCTCATATCTATAACTCATTCAAAAATTACATATTTAGATGGCAATGTTCTTGTTTTCCATCGAAAAACCTATTGATTTGGAATCCAACCACCTGCTACAGCAGATGAGTGCTGCTTCTCTGAAAGGAGAATGTCTCAATCTGTGCTTTAGATCTATTTTGGCTGTTTTCTCCTCCGCTGCTTATTATCTATTCTTCCTCTTCAATATGCAATCAGATATTCTCAATTAGATTCTTCACATTTTTAAAAGCATGTTCTCAAATTTCTTTACTCCCAAAATCAATAACAGCAGCAACAGCAACAAAACTTGAGTTTGACTTCTTCCTGTTGCCCTTCTATACTAAGCTTCCTTCATAACAACTATTATCAAAATATGTGCCTATACGTACTGTTTTTATTTTTTCATCAACATGTCTGGCAACGACTTCAACCGGTCCCATTATTAAACCAAATCATAGCCTCTATGTCACTAAATCCAAATACCATGTTACCCAAAAGTGTTAAACCTTCTACCCCCATTCTTGTATTCCTATATAATTTGTCTTCTCTTTCACAGTAGTCATATAATTTATTTTTTCTACTTACTAGCCATACATTCACAGTCTCCTTTGCAGACTCACTTTAAACTATATTACTATGAATTGATTACCTCCAGGTTGAACCTAAAAAAAACTTCTCTTTTTAATCTATACTGTCTTCCTGAATGATAGATTTCTCTATGTTTGAAATATATGTAAACAGCATCATATCTTATGTCTTCTTTACTTCTGGGAAGTTTCACTCAAAAGTAGAATCATGCCTGCTGTATGAAACAAAAGTAGATTGTTTTCTGTAGATTGTTAATGGGTATTTGTGTTTCTTTGATATTTTTAATTGTTAGAATTAATATTATATCTTGTGTTCTTACACATGTCTTTTAATATATGTATACATGGGTTTATGTCAACTGTATAAATAGGTATGAAACTTTTGGGGCATAATATATTTATATATTCATTTTTTGCATGTCAACAAGTTGTTTTTTAAAGTGGTTGTACTAATTAAAAAATATATGAGGGCTTTTAATATTTCAAAACTTTCTCACCTTTTAGTATTTTTAGTCTTTTTAGTTTTAGCCATTCTAATGAATGTATATAAATTTCTTAGTGTAGCTTTAGTTTGCATTCTCCTAATTATAATTGATGTGAAACAGTTATTCATATGTTTATTGACCACTTGCACATGTCTTTTATTGAGGATAAGGAAGTATTTTTGTTTTAGGGTTTTCAAGAGTTTTGGTCATGACTAGTATGAAATTTGTAAACTTTTCCCAGAACTTATTGAGATAATTGTATGTTGTTCTGTTAGTATGGTAATTATATTTATTGACTTTAAAATGTTAAATCAAGACAGAATTCCTAGATCCATCTTTGAATTCAATTTGCTAATAAATTTGCTTCAGATTTTTTAATCCATGGATTTATGAGATCAATTGACCTGAACTTTTTGTAATATTTTTAGCAGGTTTTTAAAATCAAGATTATTTTGGAGTCATGATGTCGCATTTTTTTTCCCACCTTTTTTCTCTTTCTCACATGATGGCCTATGTGCTTTCTGTTGCTTGATCTCTGTTTAAAAATTATCTCTTCTATTTGTAAACTAAATTTTTAATATTACTCTATTTTTCAGGTCTTCACTTCCCCTGATCCCTCCATCCCTCCCGTCGTCCCTCCCGTCCTCTGTTCTGTGGTTCTTTCTGTTTCTTTGTTACTTTGTTTCTTTTTTTGTGTCTGTGTGTG
>CAUYQG010281931.1:0-35690 GCA_963574415.1 Tarsius wallacei | reverse complement strand
CAGTGGCCGCTCCCAGCCACCGCAGCCTCCACCTGCGGGGCTCCGGCGATCCTTCAGCCTCAGCCTTCCAAGTAGCTGGAACTACAGGTGCGCGCTACCACGCCCGGCTGATTTTTTGATTTATTGTAGAGATGAGGTCTCACCAACTTGCCCAGGCGGGTCTCGAACCCGCAGGCTATGGCAATCCACTCACCTCAGCCCCCCAAGGTGCGGGATTACAGGCTGAGCCACCAAACCAGGCTATTTTCTTGCTTCTTAATGTTCATATCTAGATCACTAATTATGGGCATTTCTCCATATTTGTATAAGTATGTGAAGTTATAAATTTTCTTGTAAGTGCTACTTTGCATCCCCCAAATTATTTGTTGTGTTTTTACTTTTATTCAGTTCAAAATATTCTCTAGTATTCCATACGGTTTATTATTTAGTCTTTGTGTTAATATGAATATGTTGTTTAAATTTCCAACATTTGAAGATTTTCCAGAAAAAATTTTGAACGATTTTTATTTTGATTCTATTGTAATCAAAGAACATACTCTGTATGGTTTCACTTTTTTTAAAAAATGTATTAGCACTTGTTTTATGGCCCAACATATAGTCTGCCTTGTGAATGTCCCATGTGCACTTAAAAGAAATGTATACTCTGTTATAATTGGGTAGAGTCTTTTAATAAATGTCAATTAAGTCAGTTTGGCTGGTAGTTTTCACATCTTTTATATTCCTACTTGTTTTATGCCTTTCTGTCCTGTCAATTACTGAGTACGGAGTACTGAAACCTCCAACTAGCATTTTGAGTTTGTCTCTTTCAACTGTCAGTTGGAGATTTGTGTATTTGGAAGTTTTGTATTTAGACATATACATATTTAGAATTGTTGTATCTTCTAGATAAAGACATCTTTTTGACCTTTAGATCATCATGATAGGTCCCATTTTAATATTCCTTATCTTAAGGCCTATTTTCTCTGATAGTAATATACTCTCTCAGATTTCATCACATCTGTATTACCACATAGGTTTTTTGTTTTTTTGTTTTTTGCCCTTTTCCTTTAAAACTATCTGCTTCTTTATATTTACAGGACATCATTATTATATTTTTTGTAGACCACGTTGTTACACTGAGTTTTTTTTCATAGTGAGCATATAGCTGGGCCCTGCTGTTATACACAGCTTGACAATCTCTATATTTTAACTGGACTGATTATTTCTATTTAATGCAATTATTAATATAGTTGTATCAATATATCTATCATTTGACTATTTGCTCTCTATTTGTCCCATCTGTTTTTTATTCATTTGCTTCTCTTTTTCATCTTTCCTTGGGATTGCCTGTATTTAACATTCCATTTTATCACAACTCTTATCTTATTAGTTATATTTCTTTGGTATTTTGTATCTTTTTCCTCTAGCAAAATACTTCTTTAACTTATCACAGTGTATCTTCAAATAATAACTCACATAAAATGGAAGTACCTTACAAAATAATATGCTATCATTTGTGACTTTGGTCCTTTATGCTATTGCTGTCATCCATTTTATTTCTACAAATATTCTAAGTCCCTTAATACCTTGTTTTCACATTTAAATAGTCAATTATCTTTTTAAATGAGAAAATATACTTTAATACTTATCTACTTATTTATAATTTTTGATACACATCATTCATGTACCTCAATCTTCCAACTATTATTTAACTTGCATTTTCAAGAGTTTTCTCTAACTTTTATTGTTGTGCAGATCTGCTAGTGACAAATTATTGCAGCTTGTGTTTGGAAGTCTTTATTTTGCCTTCATTTTGAAAGAAAATATTACAGGGTATAAAATGCAAGATTAACAGATTTCATTTTATTTTCATTATAGCATTTAATATAATTTTTCCATTGTTTTCTGTCCTGAATAATATCTCATAAGAAGTCTGCTTTGATTCTTATCCTTATTCTTATGACTGTAATATGTCTTATTTTCTCTGGCTACTTAAAATGTTTTGATGTTTTTCACAAATTTATTGACAATATGCCCTAGTGAGATGTTCTTTTTTTTTTTAAACCTGCATGAGTTTTGTTAAGCTACTTGGATCTATGAGTTAATAATTTATATTAGATTGAAATTTTTGGCTATTATTATTATTTTTCTTAGGGACAAAATCTCGCTCTGTTGCCAGAAGGCTGAAGTGCAGTGGCACCATTATAGCCCACTGCAGCTACAAACTCCTGGGCCCAAGTGATCCTCCCACGTCAGCTTCCCAAGTAGCTGGGACTAAAGGTGTACACCATCAGGTCCAGCTAACTTTAAAAATATATTTTTGTAGAGACAGGGTCTCACTGTGTTGCTCAGGTTGACCCAAACTCCTAGCCTCAAGCAATCCTCCCACCTCAGCCCACCAAAGGGCTGGAATTACAGGCATGAGCCACCACTGCACTTGGCTCTATTTATTAAATTCATAATTCATCTCCCCTGGGACTCCAACTGCATATATGTTTACCACTTCATGTTAATTCGTAATTCTTTCCCTGTGCATGCACAAAGAAGTCACGTGAACACACAGTGAAACGGCAGCTGCCTACAAGCCAAGAAGAGAGAAACTTAGAATGAAACTGACCTTGCTGGCACCTTGATCTTGGATTTCTCGGGCTCCACAACTGTGAAGAAAAAAATTTTTTTAATCTAAACCAATCAGTGTATGGTATTTTGTTGCGGTAGCCCAAGTGGACTAAGATACTAGCATTGTACATCTTTTTTTGTAGTGAATAGTGAGAGGTGCAACTTGTCTTTCATATTGAAGGGATAACTTGACATCATCCAGGTCACTGAATTCCCAGAAACTTCACTGGAATGACATGTTATTTATATCTGCCCTGTCATTTGCATATGTCTCTCTAAGGCATCTCATGTACATACTCACCAGATCAAGTCAACATATCATCAATGTAGTGAACCACTATGATGTTTTATAGACTGTCAAGATAATCAATATCAACAAGTTTGACAAGATATTGATAATTATTGAAGTGGGAGTGATGGGTAATAGGGATTTATAACATTATTATTTCTACTTTTATGTGTTTGAAATTGTTCATAGCAAAAAGATAGAAAAACACAAAGGTAATATTTAAAACTAAAAAAATTATCAATATATCTGAGGACTGTATTATAACAGAAAACAGGTGAACTGATGTATCCCTAAGTAAATACCATGCATGTATAACACTGGCCTTGCAGGCTAAAAGAAAAACTGCTTCTGTTGATTCTTGTACATTGGTATGGAGATAAGACATTGGACAGGTCAACAGCCCTAGATGATGCACTGTAATATGTCCAAGATAATCAGACAATCCTATTCCCTGCTTCCCAGACTCATCTGTAGCACGGGGTCACCTAGGAGCATATTATATATATATATATAATGTGTATACTGTGTTTTACATGTTTTTACAAGTTTTTTATATATTATGTGGATGTTTTGGAGATATATATATATATCTCCAAAACATCTAGCCCCTCTAATTCAGGCCATGAGCCATAACTGTGAATCTATTGGGAAGATTTGCAAAGTTTTTTTTTATTTTTCTGATAAAAATAAAAGACAGACACACCAGGGATGGCTCTATGTTCCTTCACTTTCTCCCATCTCTCTTTTTTTATTGCAGAAAATGTCTAGAGTGGCAAATTGTCAAATATCTAATGTTAATAATGGCCCCTAATTTTACATCTGCTCTTTTAAAATCCAAAAAGCTCTAAAAAATACTCTTAGAAAACTCACGTGGTAGCAAAACCTGAACTAAACTAGCATAAGGTGGTTTAGTTGTTATTACTCTTAGTGGGAGTAATAAAGTTTCACTCAGAAATAATGAGTTTAATTATCAGGTGCTGCCCAGCTCCCTGCTGTGGTGCTATATAATATTTTCATTTTAAATTTCATCTCTAAATTTAAAAAAATGTAAATTCAAAACTCATCTGGTGCTAGAGTTTCAGATAAGAGATTGTATAACTGTTATTCTTAGCTCTGCTATTTTCCCTGAAAAAAAAAATTATTAAAGTTCACAAAGCAAGTGAGTAAGAATTTTTTAAAGGAGCCGAATTGTGGCATGGTTTTGCTGAAATATGAGGCAGGTATTAAATAAATATGAAAATTCAATGGAATCTACAAATATATAATCTAAAACTTACATTTTAGAGAAATACTACAAACCATATCACAAAAACTACATAGCATTCTGTCATTAGTTTAAATTTTCTCTAAGAAAGAGAGACTCATTTCCTCAATGATTTTGTGGTGCTTGAATGTTATTGGCCACCTGGATCCTCTCCTCTTTTACTACTAAGATGTTAAAACTGAGACTTCTCTTCATCTGACATCTGGCTGCTTGTGGGGTTGTCAGGCTGGCTGGCTAGTAGGTAGTTTGTCTATCTGCCTGGAGTTTTGTATGTTCAGCTAGAGGTCTGTCCTCTGTTTGTAAGGTGGGTTGTCTGTCTGACATCGCAGAGGTCCATCTGGCTTACTGAGACACTGCACTATGCCTCAATCAATGTTTTGGAAATATAATTTTAATATTTATGTTATGTATAATTAAATATAATATATAACACAATTTATAATGCATATGAACCATAATGTATAATATATTGTGTGAATTATTAATTTCATATTGGTATAATTAGTGCACACTTTATCATAATTATCATATCATTATAATGGTCATAATAGTATCTAATGATATTTAACGACCTAACATTTACCAAGTGCCCACTATGTGCCAGACCCTGTTTTAGGCAAACATTTAATTTTTCCCAAAAATTTTCCAGTGAGATGGTACCACTATTAATAACCCTACTGCACTGGTGAGGGAAGCCAGGCTGAGAAAGAGCAAGTGCCTGCCTGAGGTCACACAGTATGTGAGTGCTAGGCATGGGAGAAGATATTTTACCTGGCATCAGAGGGTACACAACTTACCAACCCAAAACAAGTTTGCTGTCATAATAAGTATGTCATGTATATTATTTTATAATATGTCACATACTCATGTGTGTTGTAATTATACAAATTATTAAATGCTTAAAACATTTATATATTTTAAATGTATATGTATTATTCATTTATATTTTAGAGTATTACATATTCTACTGTCTACTAAGGACATTTACTATACAATTATTTTATTCACCATATTTCCTTTTATATGTTATACTTTTGAGTCTATAAAATTACTTAAATTTTCTTATTATATAAATTATTATTTTACTGTGTTTTACATGTTTATTATATACTATGTATTTTCTAAACTTATTGGGTAAATATATTTTGTACACACATAAATTTATATATTTGTTTCTGTTTATTATATAAATTATATTTTATATATTTCATTACTTATTATCTCTTGTATACATGGCGTATGATGCTACAGTTGTATTTAGAATTCATTACCCTAATTATAATTAAAATAATGCTCATAACTAGTACCAATGTACTAGTACCAATGGCTTCCACTTAGCAATTGCTTCACATGTGCTAGCACCTCTACTCACTTCAGGACAAGCAATCCTCAGATAAATAGGGCCTATAATATCATATCATTGTTTACAGGTGGGGAAACCAAGGCCTGAGAACTTGGGGTAATATGCCCAAGGGGCTTTCAGTCTGGAAGCATTGTCAGGGTGGGAATTCGAATCTTGGGCTCCTATGCTCACCTCTTAGCAGGGATCCAAGGGCTTCCTTGCGCCTCTTCCCTCTTCCACATCCTTCCCCAAACTGATCAAAGGAGGTGACCACCTGTTTGCCCAGGGACCCAGGAGAGAGTCTGGCAGGTCCAGCACCAGATGGGCACCTGCCAGGTGCTCCTCCCACAGCACCAGCTCTAACCTTTCTCAGAGCCACTGGGATTCTTTCTTTGGCTCCAGGAAGGCATGAGAATCCTGTGAGTGAAGGGATTGGGGTCTCCAATAGGCCTCATGGAGCTCCTGGGTGGGTGTCATTGTTCTGGCAGGGACAGTGGGTGGGAAGCCAGTGAAATAACAGGGAAGAGAAAACTAAAGAACAATTGGGACACCCAAAGACCTAGAGAAAGAGACAGAGCTAGAAAGAGCTGGAGGTCAGAAGGAAAAGCACACAGACATAAAAAGACACAAATACAGAAAGGAACAGAAGGGGAGGAGCCAAGATGGTCACCATGGAGCAGCAGATTGGTGCCACTCTCACCCAGCAAGAAAGAGAGCAGAGATTCCACTGTGGTTAGATGGAGTTACCCAGAGCACTTTTGGATGGGTTAATCATTGTGAACTCACTGACGGTCTCTCTGAGTGCACAGACTCCAGAAAGATGCAGCAGGTGCAGAATTCCAGGTGGCTCATCCCCTACCCTGCAGCAGCCACTGGGCACCAAATGCACACAGAAAATGAAGATCCCTTTGGAGAAGGAGAGGGGTGAGTGATTATAAGATGTTCAGAATTGGTTTACCCCCTTACTGAAGAGACACAGAGTGGCAAGCTGAATTAAAACAAACAAAAAACCATTATCCAATAATCTTCTGCCCCCAGAAAACTCATCTAACTGCAAAAGACACATGCAGACTCAAGGTTGGAGGCTGGAAAATGACCTTTTAGGAGAATGGAAAACAGAAGAGGGCAGGAGTAGCTATTCTGCTGTCTGACAAAACAGTCTTCAAGTCATCAAAAATTCAAAAGGACACTACATAATGATAAAAGGCTCATTTCACCACCAAGAAGCACCCAACACAGGTGCATCAGGTTGTACAAGAAAACTACTAAGCAAACTAAAAGAGGACATTGACTCTCACACAGTCATACTGGGAGACCTAAATATGCCACTAACAGCTTTAGATAGATCATCGAGGCAAAAAACTACCAAGGAGATCTGGAACCTTAATTCAACACTTGATCAAATGGATTTGCTAGACATCTACAGAACACTTCATCCAACAAATACAGAGCATACTTTCTACTTATCAGAATATAGAACATACTCCAAGATTGATCACATTCTTGGGCATAAATTTAAGCATGAGCAAATTTCAAAAGATAAAAATAGCACCATGCATCTTCTCAAAGTGGAATAAAAATAAATATTGCCACCAACAAGATCCCTCCAAAACACACAAAAATATGTACTCTAAACAACACGCTGTTGAATGGTTTCTGGGTCAACACGAAAATCAAGACAGAAATAAAAATATTCCTGGAAACAAATGAAAATAAAGACACATCTTAACAGAATCTCTGGGATGCCATGAAAGCAGTGTTAAGAGGAAAATTCATAACATTGCATGTACAAATCAAGAAAACAGAAAAAGCATAAGTAGACTAACGTCACACCTAAAGGAGCTATTAAGGCAAGATTACCTAAATCCTAACTGCAAAAGAATCCAGATCATCAAGATAAAAATCAGAGTTGTAGGACACAGAAGACAAAAATATCAGAAAGGATCAACAAGACCAAAAGTTGGTTTTTTGAAAGTGTAAATAAAATTGATAGTCTCCTGGTCAAACGGAAACAGAGGAAGAGAAAGCCCAGATAAACACAATTAGAAACACAAAAAGTGAAGTCACCAGTGACCCTGAAGAAATTCAAAAGATTATCAGAGATTACTATAAAAATCTGTATGCATGTAAACTAGAAAACATAAAGGAAATGGAGCACTTTCTGATACCACATAGCCTTCCAAAGTTGAAACAAAAAGAAATTGAAACTCTAAACATACCAATAACAATCCAGAAAATTGACTCAGTCATAAGAAATCTACCTACCAAAGAAAGCTCCAGACCCAATGGCTTTCCAGCTGAATTCTACAAGACATATGAGGAGGGGCTGATACCAATCATACTGAAAGTACTCCAGTTAATCAAGAAAGATGGAATGCTCCCCAATTCATTTTATGAAGCCAGCATCATATTGATACTCAAACCTGGCAAAGACTCAACAAGGAAAGAAAATTCAGGCCAATGTCCTTGATGAACAGAGATACAAAAATTCTAAACAAGATTCTAGCAAATTGGATCCAACAACACATCTCAAGGATCACCCACCATGACCAAATGGGCTTCATTCCTGGGATGCAGGGCTGGTTCAACATTTGCAAGACCATAAATGTAAAACCAAGAACCACATGATTATATTGTTAGATGCAGAAAAAGCACTTGACAAAATCCAACATCCCTTCTTGATTAAAAAAATTTTTGAGCACCTAGACCCAGAAGAAACATTCCTCAAAATGGTAAGAACCATCTATGACAAACCCACTGCCAACATTGTGCTCAATGGGCAGAAATTGGAAGCATTTCCCTTGATAATGTGAAGTAGACAAGGATGCACACGCTAACCCCTCCTGTTCAACATAATGTTGGAAGTCCTAGCCAGAACAGTCAGGCAAGAGAAGGAAATCAGGGGTATCCAAATAGGAAAAGAGGAAGTCAAGCTATTCATCTTTGAAAACAATATGATTCTATATCTTGAAAACTCTAGGGAGTGTGTCAAAAGCCTCCTTCCACTGATAATCAACTTGGGTAAAGTCTCGAGGTACAAAATTAATGTGCAAAAGGCAACTGCATTTCTATACACCAGCAACAAACTGACAGAGTGTCAAATAAAAAGCACGATTTTGTTCAAAATAGCCACACACAAAAATGAAATACTTTGGCATCCACCTAACCAGGGAAGTGAAAGACCACTGCAACAAGAATTACAAAACTCTGCACAAAGAAGTCAAGGATGACACAAACAAATAGAAAAACATTCCATGCTCATGGATTGGAAAAGCAATATTGTCAATATGTCCATCCTACCCAAGGCAATCTACAGATTCAATGCAATACCCATCAAATTACCAACATCATTTTTCTCAGACCTAGAAACAACAGTATAGAAATTCATATGGAAACAAAACAAGAGCACAAATAGTCAAAACAATCCTTAGCAAAATGAACAAAGCGGGAGGCATTATACTTCCAGACTTTAAACTTTACTACAAAACTACAATAATCAGAACAGCCTGGTATCAGTACAAGGCACATAGGCACATAGACCATGAAACAAGACAGAGATTCTGGAAAAATTCAATCCCTCAACCAACTCTTCTTCAACAAATCCACCAATAACAACATCTGAGGAAAGGAGACCATATTTAGCAAATGGTGCTGGGAAAACTGGCTGATCACATGCAGAAGAAACAGGCCTCCTACCTATCACCATATACAAAAATCAGCTTTAAATGGATCAAAGACCTAAACATAAAACTTTAAACCATAAGAATCCTAGAAGAAAACATAAGAAACGCCCATATGCACATCAGAGTAGGCAACACATTCATGATCAAATCCCCAAAAGCAAATGCCATAAAAGCTAATTTGACAAGTGGTACTTCATCAAACTGAAAAGATTTTGCACAACAAAAGAAACCATCAAGAGAGTAGGGGAGACAACCCACAGAATGGAGTACAGCCTCTGTGGAAGACTGTGTGGCAATTCCTAAAAGATCTAAAAGTCGACCTTCCATATGATCCCACAATCCCCCTACTGGGAACATACCCAGAAGAACTCAAATCACTCTATAAAAAAGATACCTGCACACATATGTTTATCACAGCATTGTACACAGTAGCAAGAACATGGAACCAATAGTGCTGCCCCTCAAAAGAGAACTTGATACAAATAATTTGGTACATATACATGATGGAATATTACGCAGCCATAAAGAAGGACAAAATGAACTTCACAGCAACCTGGATGGATTTAGAGTCTATAATACTGAGTGATGTATCATAGAAACAAAGAACTGAGTATCACATGTCCTCACTCATAAGCGGACCTTGAACAATTATCATAATAGTATAAGAAAAGGATTGGCAGTAGCAGGAAACTGGGGTGGGGGGACAGGATTGAAAGTAGTGGGGAAAAAAAGAAAAAAAAAAAAAAAAAAAAAAAAAAGAAAGTAGTGGGAATCTACCAGGGGAGAGGGGCACACCTCATCAACAAGGGTACCTGCATAATGAACATTTTTATACCTAACCCTGAATTGTACCCCACGTATTCAAAATAAAAAATTTAAAGGAGAAAAAAAAGCGGGCAAAGGACATGAATAGACACTTTTCAAAAGATGATATATAAGCAGTCAACAGACAAATGAAAAAATTATCAGTCCCACTAATAATCAGAGAACTGTAAATCAAAACCATAATGAAATTCCAGTAAGGAAAGCCATCATTAATAAATCAAAAAAACAACAATTGCTGGCACAGGTGTGGAGAAAAGGGAACGATTCTAAACTGTTGATGGGAGTGCAAGATAGTTCAACCTCTATGGAGAGCAATGTGAAGATTCCTAAAAGAACTAAAACTTGACCTTCGGTAAGATCCAGCAATCCCTCTCCTGGGAATATACCTGGAGGAACATAAATCGTTCTACCAAAAACACAGCTGCACACGCATGTTTTTCAGTATCATTCACAATAGCAAAAACATGGAACCAACCCTAATGCCCATCAAAAGCGGACTGGATAAAGAAAATGTGGTACATATACATGATGGAGTATTACGCAGCCATAAAGAAGAACAAAATGTTGGGCTTCGCAACAAATTGGATGGAGTTGGATCATACTTAGTGATCACAGAAACAAAGAACTGCATACCGCATGTTCTCATTCATAGGTGGGACCTGAACATTAATCACATTAGTACAAGAGAGGGGTCAACAGTCGCTGGACACTGCCTGGGGAGGGAGTGAGGGCACGTAGCAACACAAAGAGTACCTGGTCCTAAACCAAAGGAAGGGAAGACCAGTTGGAGGCCTAAACTTCACCCGCATGCAGCCCACCCGTGTAGCTAATCCTGACTTGTACTCCCACATTTCTAAAATAATAATGAAAAAGAAAGCGAGGCAGAAACTCAGAAACTCAGGGAGTCGCAGGAAGAGCATAGAGTCACACGGTGCAAAAAAGATAGGCAGTCCAGCGCAGGCGCGTCTGCACCTGCGTTTGCCCTCACACTTGAGATTGTCAGCGAAGCCGACTTCTCCTGGCCGCGGAAGCCCTTCCGTAGCAGTTCCTAGTGCCATCCGAATAAGATCCAATCCAGCCACTGTGCCTCTCTAAACTCCTACAGACCATCCAGGGGGCGGGTCCCAGCTGCTGGGCCGTGGCACCCCGCCCCTCTTCCAGTCAGCCAATAGGGGCGCGCAGACTCCCAAGGCCACGCCCACTTGTCTATCCCGCTTTAATCCGCACGGTTCAACCCACAGACCCTGCCTACGCCAGGGGCGTCAGCTGGGGCTTGTTGCAGGTCTGGACACATCCTAATCAGCCTGAGCTTTGCCTTCGCAACCCCATTGCCTGGCGTCATGAGGATGACCGTGCCTCTCGCTTCCCTATTTCCAGAGGCCGCCGATGGGCTGAATACGAATACTTCCTACTTCTGAGGGGCTTGCCTCTTTCTTTGGATCCGAGGTCTATAAGCTGACCGAACTGAGCGCGGCACACTGATTGGAAGTAGCGACTGCCAGTCAAGTATATATTCATCTCTATTCCACCGCGCGCCTGCCTTTCTTGATGGATAAGGGAGGGTGAAGTTTCCTCAGCTCTGAGGGAGCGAGTTCGTTGGTCCACGTAGGCATCTATTAGAATTTAGACTGCAAACGTCCCAAGTAAAGAGAGGAACAGGCTCAAGTCTATTGAGTCTATGGAGATGTCAATCAAGGGATGGGCGGGTGCAAACGTAATACAACGCACAGTACTAGTTGAGGTACGAGGGGGACAAGGTGGGAGGGGAGGAGGACTGCCTGGGTGTTGACTTCTCTTGATTGGGCCAGAAGAGACGATCCCGCCCTCTCTGCTCCGGGATTGGCTAGCACGAGCCGCTCCCTCCTCACGCCAACAATCATCCGTAGAAGTGGGCCTCGCTCGCCCCTGTTAGCAGCTGTAGCCAGATCCGTGGAAGAGTGCAGAGAGGGCTCACTAAGTTCACGGCCAGATCCGACGTAGACCCGGGAGTGGCACGCGACATCTCAACTGTGAGGGAACACCCGTAGGCAGCGGGAGAGGGGCGCCGCGGGGAGCGAATAGAGTTCAGCAACCGGAAGTGTCTTCTGGGAGGTGTTGTACCCGGAAGTGTGGCAAATCCCCGGCCGCACCCGGAAGTGTGATGCTGCCGCCGCTCCCGGGAAGTAATGGTATCCGGCCAATTGAGATACGGGGTTAAAACAGGTGTTTATGTATCTTTATTTCCTAAGGCCCTATAGAGTTTCCTTTTTCGGAAAGTGTTGGAGGGTGCAAGTGTTTGGTCATGTTTTTGAATGTCTCATCTTGTTGAAATCCGTGGGGAAACAAGCAGTAGGAGTGTGTCCAAGGGGGCCTGACTCTATGAAGAAGTTTAATTTACTGCCCATCACCCTCGATTCCCCTCCTCCTAAGGGATGTGCAGATGGAGGCCGGAGGAGACACTGCTGCCCCAGCCCCCGGGGCCGCGGAGGACTTGGAGGACACGCGGTTCCCCACTGAGGAGACTGGAGACGGTGGAGGGGTTCACGCGGGCACGCCGGATCCCGGAGACGGGGGCCTGGAGGAAACAGGTATGCCCTTCTCTCACTGAGGTCTTAAAAGGAATCCCTAGGGGTTGTCATTATTGGTCCGGAGAGTAGAGGGTGCCAATGGGAGACCTATAAGGAGTCTTTTGGGACTCAGGGAAGTAGCTTAAATTATAGCCAGGTCAGTGGGAGGTCATCGTGGACTCACGTTGTAGTTCAAATGACTGATGAATGAAAAGGAAGTCATTGGGGGTCAACGGATTGTTCACTGGGGATTTGGAATGAGTTTAGGTCATTGAGTAATTGAAAAGGGGGCTGTTGAGGTCGAAGAGGGTCATTGGGAATTTAGGTGTTTAGGTTAACGAATGTTCTAAGGAAAGTTAATAGAGACAAAGAGGGACTATTTATAAGTCAGTGTTTTGGGGACTAGGGTGTTATTTAAGGCACTGAAGTGGAAAAGGGGATCAGTGGTATTTAGTAGACAGAGTATTTACATCATTGAAAAGTCAGTGGTGGGATGGGGGAGGGAGTTTGTAAGAAACCAAATGTTAGTGGATGTTAATGGTGATCAGTGGAGTGTGGGTATAACTGAGATTATTTGAAGAGTCAGGAGATCACAAGGAGAGTCTTTGAAGACCCAGGTGATAGTGGATGTGTAAAATTGTTCATTGAGGTATCAGTGGAAGTCACTGAGAAATCAGTGCTCGTTGATCACTTTGGAATTGGTGGATGTTAATGGAGTCATTGGGAAGGATCAGTGGACATCACTGAGAATAAATGGGGAGAGTCATTAAAGATGTGGGAATTATTGGCAGGTAAGAGCAGTTATTGGGAGGGGGTAATTGATATTTGTGGACATGAAAGTATCAGTGAATATCAATGAGAGTATGAGATTATACAGTCATTGGAACTTTATGGGAAAATTATCGAGACATCATTTCAAACAGATAATAAAAGCTGCCATCGCAAGATGAGTGGACATCAACAAGAATAAATGAATATCAGTGAGGCCATTGACGCTGTAGTTTTAGTGACTGTTAACGACAACCATGGGATGGGCAATGGAAGTCATCAAAGTCTTGTGGTTAATGGATGTTATGGTGGTTATTGTGGAGGGGAGTGGATATCAATGAGAATAAAGGGAGTTGAGGGAGTCAGTGGAGGCCACTGAAGCCCTGGGTGTTAGTAGAGGTTAATGATGTTCAGTGGGGGGGAGTGGACATGGAGTAGAATAAATTGTGATCAGGGTAGCCATTGAGGATCATTGAAGACCCAGGTGTTAGTGAGGTTAATGTGGGACCATTGGGGTGTTTGTGAGCCACATTGGCAGTAAATAGGGGGTTAGAGGAGTCCTGAAGATCTGGGTGCCAGTGAATATTAATGACAGTCATTGGGAAAATTACCAAGAATATAAATAGTTGAACAGGAAAGTCAATGGGGGATAAGGGGAGTCACTGAGAATAAGTAACAAGTTAGGGTGGTTGCAGGGGAGAACATTCAAATACTCAGATATTAGATATGAATGGTGGTCATTTGAAGGGTGAGTAGGTATTGGGAGAATAAGTAGGGGTCAGAGGAGTTCATGGGGGATCATTGAGGATGAGGATAATAGTGGTCATTAGAAGGCAACAGAGTGCTTTGAGGACTTGGGAATGGCATTTATTAAAAGAGAAACAATTGGTCTGTAGGGACACAGAACGTCTAATGGAATAACAGTCAGAGTATATTGGGTTACTAGGGGCTTACAGGGAGCACTGAAACCTGGGTGTTAGTGGACACCATTGGAGGATCCTAGGGAAGTCATTAGTAGGTAGGGGAGACACTTAAAGGTCTATGTTACCTGAAGAAATTGTGGGGACTTGGTAGAGATTTGGTGGGTCTTTGGGGACATGGGGTTAATAGGGAGTCCACAGGCAGATGACTCCCCAAGGGCTTCCTTTCAGGATCCAAGGACAAGGACCAGCCGCCCAGCCTGTCACTATTGCCCCAGTCAGAGGCCTCATCAAGCACCTCTCAGCCCTGGGATCCTGCAACCTGTGAGAGTAGTCCCATGGGTAGTCCTGAGAGTAGCTCTGGGAGCCAAGGCGGGGACCCCAGTGATGAGGACTGGCGCAGTCAGCGGAAGCATGTGTTTGTGCTGAGCGAGGCTGGCAAGCCCATCTACTCACGGTACGGTAGTGTGGAGGCACTGTCGGCCACCATGGGTGTGATGACAGCCCTGGTGTCCTTTGTGCAGAGTGCAGGAGATGCCATCCGCGCCATCTATGCTGGTAAGCAAACAAGAGGGAGGCAGAGTGGGAGATGGTGATGGGGAATATGGCTGGCTGGCTGGCTGGAGGTCTCTCTAACCGGCTGTGGGTAGGTCTGTCTGCCTGAGGTACTGTGCAGCCAGACAAGGGTGGGTCTGTGTGTGGATGGTCAGCTAGGGGTCTAACTGTCTGTCAGGGATTCATCTCTCTCTCTGGCCTGCTGGGTTCTGAATGACTGAGGTGCTGGAATCTAAGTGACTAGCTGGATACCTCCTGGTTGCCTGAAAGCGTGACTGCGGGAGCTGTGTGACTGGGTTGGGAGTCTTTCTGTTCTGTGTCAGTCCTTGCTCCATCTCTCCCCCCACATTCCCCTGTTCTGTGCTATGTCCAACCTACCTGATCCCTTGACTGTCCCATCATGTCTCTACAAATGTCCAAGCTCCCCCAGCTTGTTCTTCTCCCAGTCCAGCAGCCCACAGAGTATCGGTGGGCTCAGCCCAGGTGTGTGCGTGTTGAGGGAAGGGCGGAAGAGCCCCGCCTGTTCCCCTCCAGCTACTCCTGATCCATCTATACTCCCACATCCTTCCCCTTCCCTCCCCCAGAGGACCACAAGCTGGTGTTCCTACAGCAGGGCCCACTGCTGCTGGTGGCGGTGTCCCGGACTCCTCAGTCAGCAGCCCAGCTGCGGGGGGAGCTACTAGCTGTGCACGCACAGATTGTGAGCACGTTGACCCGTGCCAGCGTCGCCCGCATCTTCGCACACAAGCAAAACTATGATCTCCGCCGCCTGCTGGCCGGCTCGGAGCGCACGCTGGACCGACTTTTAGACAGTGTGGAGCAGGACCCGGGTGCCCTGCTCCTGGGCGCGGTGCGCTGCGTGCCCCTCGCCCGCCCGCTACGCGAAGCACTGGGTGCGCTGCTCCGACGCTGCACAGCACCGGGCCTGGCACTGTCGGTGCTGTCGGTTGGCGGTCGACTGGTAACAGCTGCCCAGGAGCGGAATGTGCTGGCAGAGTGCCGGCTGGATCCAGCAGACTTGCAACTGCTGCTCGACTGGGTGGGTGCACCGGCTTTTGCAGCGGGCGAGGCATGGGCACCTGTGTGCCTGCCCCGCTTCAACCCCGATGGTTTTTTCTACGCCTACGTGGCCCGTCTGGATGCCATGCCTGTCTGTCTGCTGCTGCTTGGCACTCAACGGGAAGCCTTCCATGCCATGGCCGCCTGCCGGCGATTGGTTGAAGATGGGATGCGTGCCCTTGGTGCTCTGCGTGCCCTTGGGGAGGCGGCCAGCTTCTCTAATGCCTCATCAGCCAATGCTCCTGCCTACAGCGTGCAAGCTGTGGGAGCACCCGGCCTCCGGCACTTCCTCTATAAGCCGCTGGACATCCCTGACCACCACCGCCAGTTGCCCCAGTTCACCAGGTAGGCTCTGACTCTATGGGCAACTGACTGGGTGGGAAGGCTTATCTATCTAACCAGGAAGTTCAGCGTCTCACAGACATGACTCAAATGAGCCAACCAGCCATGTTTTGGAAAGAAGGAACAGAACAAGTCTGTCTGATGAAGGCAGAACCACAAACCTAAAGGCATACCCCATTCTAGTAGAGAGGTGAACCTCAGTTCTCAGGGAATCCCATAGTTTGATGGAAAAAGCTGGGCCTCCAACCACTGAGAATTTTCAAGTCAAATGCGAGAGGCTCAGCTTCCTAATTTAATTAAAGTCCCTACAATGAGGAAGAAGATGGGCTAGCCAAGAAGGCCCTGGACTCACCTTGCCTTCTATCTTCCTCCATCATGGCAGCCCTGAGCTAGAAGCCCCATACAGCAGAGAAGAGGAACGGCAGCGGCTGTCAGACCTGTACCATCGCCTGCATGCTCGCCTCCACAGCACCTCCCGACCCCTGCGCCTCATTTACCATGTGGCTGAGAAGGAGACACTGCTGGCCTGGGTGAGTCGGGCAGGGCTCTGAGTGAATTAATTCCCCACTTCAAGCCTCTTTTCCCTCCACTGTATCCCCTCCAGCCATGGCTCCTCCATCAAGTACATCGGGCCTCTGCCTGGGCTATGCCTTGCCTGCTACACTGTCGCTAACACACGCTTCTTTGAAACCCATAACAATGAATCCCAGTGTCTACAACCCTGCATTAGTCTCCTCATTCTGTTTGTTTATCCCCCATTAGCAGTCAGGACAGTGTCTTTGACTTTCAAGAGGTCCCTAAATAAACATCATTGCCTGCTGATTCCCCAGTACCCCTGCCCATGTATCTGGCATGCCTCTATTAGCTACCAGCTCATTTTGAATCCGTGAGTCCTCCACACTGCTGTAATGCTATAGGCTTGGTCCTATGCTGCACCCTCTACCTATAGTCTTTTTCCTTGGGGTCTCCTCTGGGCTCCAGTCCTCACTTCCTATGGGTTTGTTAAAGGTCAGCTATTCTGGAGTCCAGTGAAGGTACCCTCATTGAAAATGGCACCTCCCTCCAGGCTCTGACATGTGGCACACATTTATGAAATAATTTATTGTATGTCTGTTGTGTATCAGGCATTGTTCTAGGCTGAGGAATTTATTTATTTGTTTTAACTTTCATTTTTTTCAAGTAATTTTAAACTTAGAACTTGCAAAAATAGTATAAAGAGTTATTAGAAAGAAGCCCCCTTTCACTTAGTTTCTCCAAATGTTAACAACATCTTATATAACCACAGTAACTTATTAAATTTAGGAAATTAACATTGTTATAATAACATCTAATCCACAGACTTCATTCAGATTCCACCAGTTGGCCCACTCATGTCCTTTTACTTGCCCAGAATCCAGTCTGAGATCCCATGTTGGATTTATTGTGTCTTCCTAGTCTTGTTTATTCTGGAATAGCTCCTCACTCAAATTTTTTGTCTCTCATGAACTTGACACTATTATAGAGCACCAGCCAGTTAGCTTGAAGAATGTCCCTCAACTTGTATTTTTCTAATGTCATATTATGAATAAATTGAGTCCATGCAATTTTGGCAAGAATACCACAGAAGTGGCATTGTGCCCTTTCCTGTGTCATATCAGGAGGCATGTGGTGTCAATCTGTCCTATCGTTGATGTCAACTTTGATCACTTAGTTAAGGTGGTGTGCACCACATTTTTTCAGTATAAAGTAAATATTTACTCCTTTGGAGTTAATAAATATCTCTGGTGATAATGTCAGTGTCCTGTTTTTAATCATAGTTTTTACCTACTGATTTGCCAGATAGTGATTTTTCTAACTTCATTTTTTTCTACATTTATTGGTTGGGAATCTACTATAAGAAAGAACTTTTCCTTCTCTTATTTATTTGTTGAATTTTTAACTTTATTGAATATGGTCTCATGGGGTTTTCTTTAATTCAGTGGGCTAAAATCCTTTCCCAGCATTTATTTTGGTGCTCCAGTTGTCTCTGATTTAGCTAGTGGGAGCCCTGATTTAGCCAGGCTGCTCCCTGTGTCTTTCTGACATATCCTCCTCATTGTGTGAGCACATCTTACCGGACTTTCTGTGCACCAGTCCTGGACTCAGCCATTTTTTCAAGGAGCCCTTGCACCTTTTAGTGGAGATTGGTATTTAAAAACCAAGATATGGTAGACCCAGAATTTGAAGCCATATGGTCAGGGGAGACCTCCCTGAGGAGATGGCATCTGAGTGAAGAGGGGATGTATTGGGCCATGGGAGCATCTGGAGGAAGAGCACACCTGGCAGAAGGAAAGGACTGCAAATGTTGTGAGGTGGGACTGAGCTTGGCTTTGTTTGAGGAATAGCACACACACACACACACAAAGCTACAGTGGTTGGAACAGAGAGAGTAAAGGGGATAGCAGAGGGAGGTAGCACAGGAAAGGTGTGGTGACCTGGTAGAGTCAGGTCTCGCAGGTTCATGTGAAGATTAAATTGAGTCCCTTTTTATATTGTACCCAAGCTGTAGATGATGAAAACATAGGTGTGTGGAGCATACAATCCAATAATTACTCACTGACTGTTAAACATTGTTGTTACTGTTATCCCCAGTCTACAGATGAGCAAACTCTGAGGTCCAGAGAGCACCCACACAGACATAGCCAGCATCATCCAGCTGAAGCCACTAGGTCCAGCTGACCCCTACGCCCAACTGAGAACCCCTAGCCCACTCATGACCCAATAATAACAGCTTACCTGCCTTAACCCAGTGTCCAGACAGCATCAGGTGGGAGTTGCTGCCAGGTACATCTTCCAAGCTGCAGGAGGTAGACACGGGCTGGGATGGGGTAGACAAGATTGTCCTTGCCCAACTCTGGCCCACCTGAATCTGTCTCTTCCCAAATCCCTAGGTGACCTCCAAATTCGAGCTCTATACCTGCCTCAGCCCCCTGGTGACCAAGGCGGGTGCCATCTTGGTAGTGACCAAACTACTGCGCTGGGTGAGGAAAGAGGAGGACCGGCTCTTCATTCGTTACCCACCCAAGTACTCCACACCACCAGCGACCTCTACGGACCAAGCTCCCCATAATGGCTTGTTCACTGCCCTCTGAGAGGCAGAGCTCCCACACAAGGCAGTGCTGGGAGCAAACACCTTTGTTTTTTACCTTCTATCTCCATCCTGGAAATGAGGGTGGGGGTGTGTCTGTGACTGGTCATTGTCTCCCTGGACGATGGGGCAAGATCTGAGGGCCTGCCGACAGAAGAGAGATGAGCAGCAGCAGTCAGGTGAACAAGCTGCTTTCCCAGCCCAGTCATGCACTTCAGCTTCTGGGGAAATCCTTATGCCTCTGTCTCCCTTCCTCCATTTGGATGATATTCCAGCCTCTGTAAGGGGTTGTCCCCTCCAAATTTGTTTCAGGGATCTGCCTTCTCAATGGACTCTCAGCCCTGAGTGTCCAGGGCTGGACAAGGTCTCTGGGCTTCTGGAATTGGGGATATGGGGCCAGCCTGTACCAGTAACCAGCCTGAAAGTATTTTAAAGACAAAAGTGCACATAAAAGGCCTAAAACCAAGCCCCACGAGGATATTCCTTTGCCCTTCATGTACTTTTCATCTTTACCCTGCCAAAAATGGCCTCTGTCAATGCTGGCTGCTGCTAATATTAATGAGAAGGTGGTCTCCAGTGTCCACCTATTTAACCCAGGGCACTGACTTCTCACAGCGGCTATGTAGGAGGTGCACTTAACTTCTGAGGCTCATTTTACTCACCTGTAATATGGCGATAACTACCCCTCCCTCATAAACTTTAATGAAGATTTGTATATGAAAAGGGACTTGAACTCCTGAATACTACCATATTCACATTTGTCCCAGACTTTGACAGGCTGGCAACACAAGCAACCTGAAGCCAGCAAGACTCCACCCCCTGCTAGGGTTTTATATGTTTGTGCACAGCCTCACTCCCCAACTAGTCAATACCCTTGCTCTGCCCTTGTTTAAGTTGGAGTTGCAGCCTCGTGGTTGTACGCATGTGCGGTGTCAATCTGGCATACGGTGTTCCGCGCCTTCGCGGAAGAGACGCCTGCTTTTTCCGGCCTGATGAACTTATGGCGCAGATGTAGGCTGCACGCATGCGCGCTGCAAACCCTTTCACCCTCACGTGGTTTTTTTTAACCAATCATCGTGCAAGGCACACGCGCAAGCCCCGCGTTGGAAAATGGCCGGGAAGTTGGAGCTTCTGGAAGTGGAGTCGGAAGAAGCGGTGGAAGAAGCGGTGGAGGAGGCCGAAGGTAGTGAGGGCAAGCGGTCTGCACTTCTTTCCCGAACAGGGCAGAAAGAAGAAAGGATCTGTCCCATTACAATAATGAAATTACATTAGCAATAGTTTTTTTTTTTCTTTTGTAAGTAAAATTTTAAGCTGTTTGATATTCAAGAAGACAAAACTTTTAACTGTTCAGCAAAGATAAATAACATACACATTCTCATCACCTAGATTAAGTCTTTCAGCTTTATTGAATATATTGTTTCTTTTAAAGTAAACGCATTGTTCAGTATGCATCTCTTCAAACAAGTGGAGGGGCGTGTTCTCACAAAAATCACCCTGCTGCGGCCTCTGCTAAGAAAATTAACAGTAATTCCCTAGTATCATTATTCCACCCCCAGCCCATATCACATTTTGCATGGATCCTTAATTGAAAGTGATATTCCTCACTGACAATTTCTTTTCTCCTGGATATTGATTTGAGTATTGACAGGGGAAGGGTAATGGGGAAGATTCGGCCAAAAGACATAGAAATTGCAGTCCAGCCAAAAGAAAAAAAAATCCCCCAAGGTAATAATCCACTAGTATGCCACTAGCATTTTTTGTTATAGAATTGTTCAAAGTGTACCAAAGTAGAAAAAAATAGCATAATGAACACCCATGCACCCATCAGTTTTCAGCTTTCAACAGTTTCCAACTTTCTGTCCTCTTTTTAACTGTTTTCTGTACACTCTTTAAACTGCCATTAATTAGTACACAGAATTGCATCCTACAGACATCAAAATAATGATTATTGTTTATTGTCCTAGGATGTGAGCTCCACAAGAACAGAGATCTTTACCTGCACCTAATGTAATGCCTACCTGGCTTAAAGTATAGGTGCTCAGTTTTTTTTTTTTTTCAATGTATGAATGATGAAATAACAGAGCTCTCTTAGAGCCACATGTTGAGTGCCAGCATTCAACAAAGGACAGAAATAAGACAGATGCTGTTTATTAAGCATGTAATATACCTGCCACTATGATTTTTTTTTAAAAAGTTTAGTATAATCCTTTCAAATTCCTCAAAGTTGAAGTTATTAACTTCACCAGCAAAGAAGAAAATTGAAAAATGTATCAAGTTACCGTTTCTAATCCATCAAATTGGTTTTATATAGGGAGGGATATCATCTGGTATTGATGACTCTGGAGATACAGGCCTTCTCTTGCCTCACTAGGAGAACTGACCAGTAAAGGCTTTGCTAGAGGCAGTTTGGTAGAGTATGGTTCTAAAATGCTGTCACATATCTTCAGTCACCGTGCTAGGTAATCCTACGAGAATACATAGATGCATAGACCATGAATGGTCATTGGAGTGTTGATGGAGGTAAACCACAAGGAACAGTCACAGAAATGACTAAATCTAGGTATATCTATGCACACTATGGAATGCCTATGCTATGTTTTTTGTTGTTGTTGTTGTTTTGTTTTTCTTTTAAAAAGGCAGAAAAAAAAACTACTAAATTTAAAGTGTAAATGGATAAGAACATTATTTATTGACAGAATAAACTTCAAAAGAGATCACGTTTTTATTAGAGAAAAACCTATTTGAATTAAAATTAAAAAGAAACAGGGTATAGCTTGTGTGTGTTACACAGAAAAATATCTGAAGGCTAAAGGCCTAACTGATAACTCTGGACAAAGAACTTGAATTTGAGGAGTGGTGCAGAGGTAGAGGTATCTTTTTTTGATTTTTTTTTTTTTGAAAAATTAATTGTATATAATTTTAAAATATAAGGGGAAAAGGGGGAAAGTTGAATGGGATCTGAACGTCCTATATTAATATTGAGTCAATATTAATATCCAGATGTTGATAGTTATACTCTGGTTACCTGGTAGATTCCCTTTGTGTACAGGAAATAGACACTGGAATAGTAAAGAGTAATGGGCCAAGTTGTCTGAAACTTATGGTTTAGAACCACTTGCAAATGGAGAATCTGACACGAGTAAATGGAAGCACTTGTGGCCTATTTCTACAACTTTTGTGTACATCTGAAATTACTTCAAAATAAAATGTTTAAAAGGGTGCTCGTACTCTACAGGCTGTTTTATTTTGTAACACAGAATTTTAAAAATTTTTATCAAGATGTTAGATTATTTGTAAGATTTACTTATCACCCACTCTTGGCCTTATTTAATGACTAGCACTAGAAAGCAGTGGAGAGGAAAAACCCAGATGGAGCTTTTGCAAAAATGGTTGTAAAAGCCAGCTGTGAAAGATACATGGGACAATTAGGGAAAACCACACATGGTCTGGGTATTGGATGTAGTATGTGATGAGTATTAATCTTGTTCAGTGTGATTATAGGATTGGGGTCATCTAAGAAAATATCCTTAAGTATTTGAGACTCTTAATGAAGTATCTGGAAATAAGATGTCAAGAAGCCTGGGCCTTGCTTGAAAATACTTCAACACAGGAAAAACATAGCTGAAACAAATATGGATGAATGTTAATGATTGTAAGATCTGGGCAATGAGTACATCAGAGGTCATTATAGTATCCTCTCTATTTTGTGTATTTGAAAATATCCATAATAAAATATATTTTTAAAAAATCACAAACACTTCCCCTTATGGTTATTAAAGTAGCTTTAATTTTTTTATGTTTAGCTATTAAGAATATTTTAAAAATTAAAAAATTTCAAGAGGACATGCACCAACCTATTAAAGGTGATTATATCTGGAAAAGACAAGTGAGATTTAGGACCAAGGAGAAAAGGGGAAATTTTGTTTTTAACTTCACATATTTCTGTAGTGTTTGAATTTTCTCAGAATTTTACTTGAGTTAGAAAGTAAAAGTTAAAGGAGTACATGAAACATTTTACTAAAGGTCCAAGCATCATCACTAAACTGTAGGCAATAGTTGCTTCTGGGAAGAAGAGTAACTTGAAGAAGTGGCTGTTGGTGAAAAGAGACAGTTACTTTTTATTTTTGTTCTTATATTTGTTTATTATGAAAGTTCTACATCTGCAAATTATGTAAGTAATTAAAAATTAAAATGCAAAGTTAAACAAATGCATACTAATTTATAAAATATTTCAGGCCAGACAAAAAGATGCAAAGAAAACGAATATACCACCAAACATTTCAACAAAATTTAATAAGCTCAGGTTTAAAAACCCTGATTTACAATATGATTTTTAATGGCTGCATCCTACAGACATGCTGAAATTAACTAGCCCCCTAAAGTATCTTCAAGTTACTTCCATATTTCAAAATTATAACCAGTGAAACAGTGACCATTTTGCCCACCATTTTAAATTTTTAAGAGGCATTTCCAGGAGTGGAATTTCTGAGCAAGAGCAGATGAGTACAGTTTTGATATTTCTTACCAGAATGTTTGAAATGAAACCGGTTTTGCCAATCATATTGGCAAAAAAATGATAAAGATTGAAAACATATTTGGCTGGTAAGAGTATGAAGAAATGTTCTTTTGTGGACCCAAAGCAGATGGAAGGCAATTTCCTAATATCAGTCAAATTTTATAATATATACATTATTTTATCTGGCAGGTAACCTCTAGGTAGTATTCCAGGTGTTCCTAGTAGATACACTCTAGTGCAAGCACAAAGAAGGATGTGCAAGGATCATGTACTAGATTGAATTGTGTACCCCCAATATTTATGGCCACCAGATCCCTGGAATGTGACCTTATTTGGAAATAGGTTCTTTATAGATATAATTAGTTAAGATTTAGTCATACTGAATTAGGGTTGGTCCAATTCAATGACTGGTGTCCTTATTATAAGAAGAGGAAAGTGGAAATACAGAGATACAGAGAGATAATGACACATGAAGACACAGACACAGAGAAAAGACTCAGTTTGTGACACTTTGTTCTGGTAGCCTGAGAAAACAAATGATCATTTTTGGCATTGTTTGTAACTGCAAAATAAAGGAAACAACCTAGATATCCATCAGTAGGATACTGCTCTTAAATTATGGTTTATCCATAGAGCAGAACGCCATGCAGCCACACACACACAAAATTATCAGTATACGTTATCAAATGAAAAATATAAGATGTAAAGCATAATGTATGCCATGCTATCACCTACATAGGAAAGTGGTGTGTATGTTTGTATGTGAACTGAATTATCTACAAGTATCCACAAATAGCTTGGAAAACTAGTGGCCTCGGAAGAGGGGAACTGAGGTCTGAGTAAAGGGACTTTTCACTGTATACTATTGTAGACGAACATTTCTTCATTCACTTCTTTATTGTCATATGTGTTTCTTGAGCTGACTTTCATCTTCTCTGACTAATTTTCCTTGGAGAGAAGTGTATCACTGGATTTAACCTTTTATCATTGATTTCAAGTGTTTAAGATGTTTTTAAGATGTTAATATTTTCTGTGGATTTTTTTGTTGTTGTCACTTGAATTTTCAAGGTAACACAGGCTCATGTTAAAATGTATATAGAAGTCTATGTGATAAAAAGTGTGTTTGAAACATTGTGCAAATAAGGTCTATTCATTACAATTGGATGCATTGATTGTATGCCCCAAGTCTTTTCAATTTATGGAGTTTTCCTTCACCTTCATTTTTTTCTTTGCAGTTTATTTGTTGAAGAAACCAGGTTTTTCTGTAGCTTCCCATCACCTGCATGTGTTTGTCACATTCCTGATGGTGACATTTAACATGTCTATCTGCTCTTTTTATTTAGTATTTCGATACAGAAGTTTTATGACATTCCACTTAAAAACTTTTTAAATCACTGCCTTTCTAAAGGATTCAGTTTTGGGGTTTTTGTGGATTTGGGGGAGCAAAAATCCTTCCTAGACAGCACTGTGTTCTTCCAGCGAGAATACTGTCCAGATTTTAAAAATATTTTAGCAGCTGTTAATAACCATTGCCTAGAAATATCAATTAATTAAGAATTGTAAATTATGGGCTATAATTATATTAAAGAAATTCATATGAAATTGCCCTGCTTTACTGCATTGGTTAGAACTTCCTAATGATCTTGAACAGCAAAAGTGCATCCCCTTCTCACCCCTGAGTTTCTTTAAGGGGGTGTCTGTGGTGGCTTTTGACCCCTCAGGGAGAAGCTGACCCTTACAGGTCCTGATTTATCCAGCACACACATAAACCTCAGGGACAAGGAACAGAGGTCCTACAGGAACCCTGCTCTGGCTGGAAACCTGTCTCTCAGCCCATCCTCAGCCCCAGCCCAGAGACATCTACAGAGCCCAGTGGACTTTCTTCCTCTCTTCACAGCCCCATCTCGCTCTCACTGAACCCTGTATTTCTGGTTTTATCTCCACAGATCAGGATGAGTCTTTGAAGAAGACTGAAGACTTGCTTTCAATGGTGATAAAGCTGCAGAAAGGTCATGTATCTCCCTGTGTTTGAGCCTCGGCCTGGGGTTTCAAGTCAGACAGACGTGTTTCAAATTCAGCCCCCTCACCTCATAGCCTTGGGAAATCATCCCATTGCATTTTCTCTCTCTTATACAATTTAAATCAAAAATACAGCCCACAGTTCCAAATTCAAGAAATTTAAGGAAATGAAAAAGCCTACCTCTTACACACACACACACACACACACACACACACACACACACCAGTCATGCATCTCCCAGACCCACAGGCAAGCAGCAACTGTTTTTAAATTCTTTCCAGAGATTTTTTTTTTAAAGACGTGCATTCATGGAAGTGTATTCTTTGTTCTCTGTTTTTATATACAAATGCCAAATGGCAATGCAGACACCTTTGCACACTGCTTTGCTTGTTGAGGGAGATCAGGAGCCAACTTACATCCAGTACCCACAATTTGTCTGGGGCAGTGCTGGTGAGGTTTGAGGTTAGACCCCCAACCCATTCTCATTCTCAGCTTAAAATGCTATTTTTTGACGGTTCCTAACCTTTTTGGCATCAGAGACCAGTTTCAGGGAAGACAATTTTTCCATGGACTAGGGGTAGGTAGATGGTTTTACAATAATTCACTTTATGTCTATTATTATTACATTGTAATATATAATGAAATGGCTATACAATTCACCATAAAAGAGAGTCATGGGCAGAAGTGTTAAATAAAATAATGGGCAGGCAACACATGGATTAAAATAAATGTTGGATTCTGACTGAAAGCCTGCCACCAGATGTAGCTGTATAATCGAAGAACATCAACTTACTTGCCACTCACTGACAGAGTTTTGATATGAATCTGCAAGCAATTAATTTATTACAGTCTCTGTACAGTCAAACCTCACTGCTAGCATCACCACCTAAGCTCCACCTCAGATCATCAGACATTAGATTCTCATAAGGAGCACACAACCTAGATCCCTCACGTGCACAGTTCACAATAGGGTTCACACTTCTTTGAGAATCTAGTTCCACTGCTGATCTTACAGGAGTTGGAGCTCAGGCAGTAATGCAAGCAATGGGGAGTAGCTGTAAGTATAGATAAAGCGTTGCTCACTTGCCCACCGCTCACCTCCTGCTGTGTAGCCCGGTGCCTAGCAGACCACAGACTGGTACTGTGACCTGGTACTGTCCATGACCTGGGGGTTGGGGACCCCTGCTATAATTCATCTGTTACAAACAAATGGGAACCTCTCCTTCCCCCACTCTGTGCCCCCTTGCAGAAGAAGTGTCTTGGAACTGCTACTTAGGCTTAAATTAGGTCAAGAAATTTCAGCACTGGAAATGCATAGTGACCCACCGTGACTATCTCCAGTAATACAAAGACCCTCAGATTTCTAGCAGTCATAATCAGCACCGTGGAGAGTGCCCATTCTTCTGGAAGTCACAAAAACTGGAGTTGGTGACCTTTGCATATGCCATTCATTTATTCACCCAACCATCCATCCGGACATCTGTCCATCCTTCTAGCAGTCCTTCCTATATTTCTCCATCCAGTCATCATCTTTCCATTCATCATCTCTCTAATCAGCTGTCATTTCTCCAGATTCACCCGCTCAGTTAACTGTTCATCTAACCATCTATCCAACCATCTCTCCATCCTCTGAATCTTTATTGGAAAATCCAGGGCCTGAGCTTATTAGCTTGAGTGTCTGAGGGAATGGCAGTGAGACCCAGCAAGTGTTCGGCAGCTTTTTGCCCCGACTCTGTGTTCCCAACCTTGAAGCCAGAAAGGGATGAAGAGGAAGGCTTCTCTGTGCAGAGACCTGAAACAGGGGCTGTGAGAAGTTAGAGATGACTCCCTAAAGGAACAGTGATCACATTGTCACTGGGGAACCTGCAAGTTGTCGCCCGCAACATGAAAGCAGTGTTTCCCCCATTTTTCAGTTGAGGCCAAGATCAGAATTCAGATTGGCAGAATTGACAACCTGCCCTGCCTAGCTTTTGACATGATAGAGCAGACAGCAGGTCTTCATTGGCTCCCACCACGGTCAGAATTACATCTGGATGCCTCTACTGTGCTCCAAGAGGCCCTGAGTGACCTCACTTCCCATCCCCGCCCCCCACCTCCTGTTGCTCTCCACTTGCCCACTAGACTAGAGCCATACCAGTCTTTCACTGTTAAGTTTGGACACGTGCCTCACCCACTCCCGCTGCAGGGGATTTGCACTTGTTCCCTCTGCCTGGAATGGCTCCCTGCTTTGCACTCTTCACCCCTACAGAACTGTAGGGCCTGCTTCTCTCTCCTGATCTGGGACCTTTCCATAGTCAAGAAGCACCTATTCTTTCCATTTTCTTCACGTGTGTTCCTAGGGGAAAAAAAAAAAAAAAAGCACCTTTTACCCTTTTGCCCTTAATACCTTGCCCCACTTTATTTCTTTTCACAACAGTTACTGCCACCTGAATTGAATCATATGTCTTTGTTCAATTACCATCTCCCCACCCAGAATACAAGCCCTGCAAGGGCCTCTGACAAAGCCTAACACACAGCAGGTGCTCAATATATATGCCTGTTGATTGAAAGCAGCAGATACAGTTCCAGCATCCACCCCTCCTCCATCTGCCTTGGACAGCCAGGCATCTGTCTTCTCTGGCTCAATCTTTTTTTCTTTCTTCAGAGGGAAGCCTGGAGCCACAGATTGAGGACCTGATTAACCGGATTTATAAGCTTCAACAAGGTGGGACCTAGACTGGTCAGCTGGGGCCAGCAGGAAAGGCCTGAACTTTGACTGCCTTTCATTTCCTCATTTATAGAACCCAGGCCCCTCCATGGTTGTGTAAAGATGAATGTGGGGGCAGGTGGGGAGGATTTAAAAAAAAAGAATGTGCAATATCGCAGTTGCAAGAGAACAGCAAGTCTAGAGACTGCACTCACACGGTGTCTTCTTTTCTCAGCAAAGAAGAAATCCAATGAGGAACTGGGAGAGACCCAAGCTCTCTGGGAGGCCCTGAAGAGGGAATTAGACTCCGGTAAGTGGGACAAAAAGAGGGACCCAGAGATCCCACAACCACTGCTGTTTCTGCACATGCCTCAGGACCTTGGCATGTGCTGTTCCTTTGCCTGCAGTGCTCTTAACACACATAATCTGGATTGCCTCTGCTTTCCCATGCCATCTTTCAGCTCTCAGCTCAAACTTCACCCTGACAGGCCTTCCTTGATGGTCCCAATCTAAAAATAGACTCCCACCCTCTCTTTGTCACGTCCTCCTCTACTTGATTTGTTTCTTCATTTCCACCTGACATTGTGTATTTATTTACTTATGATTATCTCTCCTCTCAGTAAACCTTATACAATCTTCAGGGTCTTCCTCTGCATGGCACTTACAGGGCACAGAGGGGGAAAAACTGGATCTGGATAGTCCTCATGGGAAATGGGTGCAGGGGTGGCAAGTGATACCTCACCTCTCCTGGGGCTGTACTTCTGTGTGACTTTGCCCCTTGCCTGAACTTGCGATGGGGACATGGGATATGGCCCCTGGGGGCTGAAGTGTCATTGTGTTTTCCAGTGAATGGGGAGAAAGTGCACCTAGAGGAGGTCCTGAGCAAAAAGCAAGGTATTTACCAGCTGCTGTGTCCTCCTGGCTCTACCACCACCCCACACAAGTCCACACTCCCCAGAGCAGCCAGAGGAATCCCACTGGAACCTGAGCCAGGGTGCTTCCCCCTCTGCTCAAATCTCTCTTTTGGTTGCCACTTCATTTGGAATAAACATCCACATCCTCTCAGTGTCCTCCAGTGCCTGACATGATGTGGGACCCCTTGCCTCTGCCCAACCCTGAGTCCCCAAGAGCTCTCACAGGGTCCCTTCGGTTCCTTCCCCACAGAGGCACTGAGGATCCTCCAGCTGCACTGCCAAGAGGAGAGTGAGACTCAGAGGTGAGAGGCCCTGCCCCAGCTTCTCCCTATCTTAACCCCCAGCCTGAAGGAGGAGGGAGCAAGAGCTAGGGACGTGTAGGGACTGCAATCCCCATTTAGTCTTTCTGTAAGATAGAGCAGAGACAAAATACTTCTCTGAACATCTTTGATATTAGGCGGTGGTGTTAAGATTAACTCACATGTTTAGTCATCCATTGCTAATTTCTTTACCAAATATATTCCATCCACTGGCATTATTCACAGTCTTTCCCTTGGCCATGCAGATCCTCTGCTGTCCACTCGTTTATCTGTCTGCTCATTTTAGGCCCCCAGTCATTTGTGTACCCACTCATCCCTCCACCTCATCCAGCTACTCATCCATTCATTCATCTGTCCATACGTCTATCCAACTATCCAACCATGTTATCCAGCCAGCCATCATATCTCCAACCTTTCATCTAATCATCTTTCATTCATCCACTTATGCAGGCACATCCTCTCTCCATCCTCCCAGTAATCCATGCGTCTAGCCATTCATTTCTTCACCCAACCATCCATCCAGACATCTACCCATCCTTCCAGAAATCCTTCCTTTATTTTTCCATCCAAACAACAATGCCTCCACTCATTTCTTTAACCAGCTGTCATCTCTCCAGTCAGTCACCCACCCATCCAGTTAACTGTTCATCCAACCATGTATACATCCATCTTTCCATCCTCTGAATCTTGATTAGCACACTTCTGTGACTGGAGGTCTCACCCTCCTGGTGCACCATCACTTTAACTGTGTGAGGATAACCTGATGATAGATAGTTGATGTGTGTGTAAAATTAACCACTCTACACACACTGATGATGTTCATTAATATACCAAATTCTCACTATGACAGTTATAAAAGTGAAAGGTTAATATCACCCTCTCACCACTACCACCATTTTACATATAAGGAAACCGAGGCTCTGAGAGGTTAAGTAACTTGTTCAGGGTCACAGCAAACAAGTAAAATCAAGCCAAGACTTTGGAATCTATGGTGCTAAACTACTGCATCGCCTGCACAGCTTTCTTGGTAAGGCATGGCTCCGTGAGGACAGGATGGATGGTGTGATATTCTCAACAGAGGCTCATGAAGGTTCACATTCAACAGGAGAAAGGAGAACAGATGTGAACAGATGTCCTGCTGGAGGGAGCAGGGGGTCATTCAAAGAATATGACTGAGGGTGGTCTTTACCTTCCCACAAATCACATGTTGCGGGAGTGCATGGAGCAAATGTTTGTCCATAGCTCTCAGATCACAGAAGGTGCCACACAGAGGAAGCTGGGATAACCCCCAAGCCTGGAGCCTGGTGAGCCACTGAGTGGAGAGTGGAAGTGGGGCTTGCATCAGGGAGTTTATTGGAAAGAAGAGCCGTTCTAATCAAGGCTTGGAGATAAAACCCTCGAAGGGGCCCCCCACAGAGGGAGCTCAGGGCAAAGATCTGAAGGCCTGTGCATGAGGATGCCCAGATGGCACGGGCTGAGTGTCCATCCTAGCCTGTGGTCTCCCATTCCTGTGTGTTGGCCCCCAGGTTGCATGTCCAGGAACAGCTGGAGGATCTGAGGGGTCAGCACAAGGACCTCTGGGAATTCCACGTGAGTCACCATCATGGCCTCCAACCAAAGCCACCCCCCTTGGCTTCAGCATCTCTGCTGCCTGGCCCAGTGTCCACCCCTGCCTGAGCCCAGTGCTGTGGAATAATCCTTGATTCCTCTCTTCCTCTTGCCTATCTATTAGTTTACCTCCAATCTGCCCACTTCTCACCATCCCCCACTGCCACCCCAGCATGGCTTGTCCAGAGGGCTGCAGTGACCATGGCTGATCCTGCTTCCCCCCTGCCCACCTAGAGTGTGTTCATCTTGCAGTGGCACATGGGTACCCTGCGAAAGCTATGGTCAGGTCACTCCTTCATTCAACGAATGTCAGTGGGGGCATCAAGCAGCACTGGAGGCAGGGAGAGAGTGGCAGGCCATAGGGGTCCAGTCATTGGTGTTACAAGCTGGTTGCGGACAGGGGAGGCCAGACCCAAACCCTCGCCAAGTAAATACGTGGCCAGATTATGTAATAGCCGTGGGAAAGCCTCTGAGCAGGTGACATGTGAACGCAGATGTGGAGGAAGTGAGGGAAGAAGCCAAGTGTTCTTGGCGAAAGAAAGGCCAATGTAAAGGCCCTGAAGCCGTGTGCCCGGAACGTTTGAAGAGCAGCACGTGGAGTGGAGGAGGAGAGTGGGAGGAGATGAAGGCTGCGAGGTACACGAGGCACGGAGGGCGACTAGGGAACATGGGTCTCCATCACAGCAGAAATTGTACGTTGAGTTGAATGAATGAATGACCTAATGTAGGTAAGGACTTGGGGAGAAGCTCAGAGGGGGCGGGGCTGGCGGTGTAGTCTGGAGGACACACAGACCGAGAGGTAGGTCTCCTCTGTCCTCGCAGATGCTGGAGCAGCGACTGGCCCGAGAGATCCGCGCCCTGGAGAGGAGCAAGGAGCAGCTGCTCACTGAGCGTGAGACCCCCCGCGGGGCGGGCGGTGGGGGGCTGCCAGCCTGAGCCTCGGATGCTCGGCTGACGCCCCGCCCACCTGCCCACCCGTAGGGGAGCTGGTGCGCGCCCGGCTGCGGGAGGTGGAGGGGCAACTGCGCTTGCTGCCGGAGGTCGAGGGCGTCCCGGCAATGAATGACGGGTAAGAGGGGTGAGGGGCAAGAAGGAGGGGACTGGGCGCGTGTCCCCCAGCTCCGCCCCCACTGCCCTCCCCCGCCCCACCTCTGCTTCTCCGCGTCATCGCTGTGTCTCAGTGGCTTTCTCCCGTCCCCCTGGACTCTCGCTCTTTCCCCCCTCCTCCCTCCCCTTCTCCTTCTTCGCAGGCTCAAGGAGGAGCTGGAGAAACTCGGGGAGCAGGTCCAGAGGGCGCCCGAGGCCGTGGCCGGCCAAGAGGAGGTCGGGAGCCCGTGGAACCGAGGCGAGGCGGGCGGAGACAGAGGCAAGAGGCAGAGCGGGCGGGAGTCCTCGGAGGTGTCCCTGGGGAAGGGTCTTTGGGGGGCGGGGTGTCCCAGGGGTCCCCTGCCGCCAGCGGGCGGGCGTGGGCCGGCGTGAGTGGACGCGAGGGCGCCCGGGAATCCGCCCCGAGACCTGACTCCCTGCTCGTGGCAGACCGGCCCCGAGTTTCCCCGCGCCTGTGACGAGGAGGACCTGGAGCCACAGGTGGTTCTCCTAGGCCAGTAGGATAGCCTGTCCTGACCTGCCCTCAAGGCCTGCCAAGAAATAAAGGCGATGATTTCGGACCGTCCTCCTTCTCGGCTGAGTCTATGCTTGGGTGTCACTGGGAGTGGGAGGTCGGACCCAAAGGGTCCCAGTTGGGAAATGGGGGACTTTAGGGCTTTCTGGGTGGGGCCTCGGCCAGGCTCCGCTCACCAACCCAGGTGCAACTCACTGAATAAGAGGGTGCCAAGGCCCCCGGAAAATGTGGCAGAGCCACTCCACCTCCATGACCTGCTCTCTATTACTGAACCACCTATTTTATCAATAAGGGATAGAGGGAAGGTGGTAAAAATCCAGTCAGGTCCTCCTCGGGTCCTGTGTGTCTCGGGTCGACTAGGGAAACCCAGCTCCCAAAGTCCCTGCTCTAACCACAGACCCCCACTGGCTCTGACCTGCCGGCTCACCTCACTTGTTGGGTTCTAGCCTAAGCTGCCTTTCCACCCTTCTCAAACACTCACACACACCAAACTTGTGTCCTCTCGGCGCCTTTGTCCTGCTGTGTCCTCTTCTGGGCTACACATCCCCCAGCTCTCCTCAGGGCTTTTGCCCTCACCTAAGGTCTGTTAAATATGTCAGCTTCTCAGGAGACTGGCCTTGGGGACCCAACTCCAAAGAGCAGCTTGCACCAGGCTGCTGCCATTTGCTGAGCATGTATTGATTAACAAGCATTTGCTGATTGCTGTGTCCCATGCACTGTTGCAGGACCTGAATTTTAAATAGCGCTTTCAGGGAAGGTCTCACTGAGGAACAAGTGTCTGAGTGGGGAATAGAGGTGGAAAAGTGAGGGAGTGAGCCTGTGGGTATCTGGGGAAAGGGGTGCCTGAAAGAAGCCAGGCCTCATGCAAAGGACATGAAGAGAGGTTGCACTTAGCTGTGTATGAGGAGAGGTCTGGAGGAGGCCAACATGGTGAAGCACAGTGAGGTGGAGAGCAATGGGAGACCACACCAGAGAGTTTCCAGGGACCTAGTCGAGTTGGGCCTTATCTAATGCATGTAGTGTTCTGGAACGAGGACCTGGCACACACATGGCAAATACTCAGTAAATGTTAGCTATCACATACTCTTGTGATGAGTCATTATTATTCCCAGCTCATAGGCGAAGGCAACTGAGACATGTGAATCACTTAGAATAGGGGTTTATATCTATTAAGTGACCAATAAATAGTTCATATTATTTATTGTTATTATTCCCAGGTTACAGATTAGGAAAGTCAAGTTGTGTATATCTCTCAGATCAAATATTTTTATATGGTAAATGTTCAATAAATGGTACCTATCATTTATTGTTCTCATTACTATTCCTGTTGATCCAAATTTAGAGTTAAGGAGAATTGAGGCAGCAAGTCTGAACAGTAAGCCTTCAATAAATGTTGTGGTTCACAGTTGTTGCTATCATAATTCCAGATCCACAGATGAGGCCCAGGGAGCTTGCGTCCCTGGACCATGGCTTACACCTAGGCACAGCTTACTTCAGGTTCAGCCTCTGATATCCCCCTCATCCCCTACCCCAACCCCACCCATGCCTTCCTGACATGCTTGACTGCTTTAGGCTAGTTTCCAGGAGTTTCTGAGGAATTTTAGCTTCTTCATCATCATCCTCTCTCTATCACACAAATGAGGACAGCCTGGATATTCTGCTGATTTTTCACTTTCCACCTAGGATTCAAATTCCAGTTTCCCTGTTCACTGACTGGATGACCTCAGGAAAATTGCTTAATGTCTCCAAAACTCAATGACCAAATTTGCAAAACACTGATACCAACTATGTAGAACTTATTTTAAGTCTGGTCAACTCCTCCTTCCTTCTGAGAACTCCTTTGGGCTCTTGGACAAGCTAAATTGCCCCTCACGTGGATGTAGGACAGTACATGGATGTGACTGGTACATGAGGTTGTCTCATACCATCCAAACTGCTAAAGCCACTTCCCTGCAGAATGTACTCATTTCAGTAAATGCCCTGGTCTGGATGCAAGATTATTCATGACCAGCTCAACACTTTCTTTTCTTCCTCATCTGTCGCTGTCTCTGCACATTCCCACCAAGAGGTCTAGTAACACCTAACTGCTATTTCCCATGACATTGCTTTTGCTTGTGCCATTCCCTCTCATTGCAACACTCTTCTCAGCTTTGCCTGAGTAAATATTACTTGAATACAATCCAGACCTGGAGGATAAGACATACAAGCTTCTCCCACAGACATTTTTGTATTGTGTTACCAATGATGTCATTTCACTAGTATTTATAGAAGGGTGATATGTATTGAGCTTCATTATCTTTTAAAAATATCACTGATATGTCTTACCCATGAAACCTGCAGCCAGTCCTTAGTAGAGCCAAGAGTCCCCTTAGGTGAGTCCTACCCCATGCTATAGTGGATACATTTAAACAGCCAGTTTGAGGACAATTTGAACATTCTTTTTTTTTTTTTTTTTTTGAGTTGGAGTCTCACTCCGTCCCCCAGACTGGAGTGCAGTGACCGCTCCCGGCCACCATAGCCTTGACCTGCTGGGCTCCGGCGATCCTTCCGCCTCCGCCTTCCAAGTAGCTAGAACTACAGGCACGCGCTACCATGCCCAGCTAATTTTTTGATTTATTGTAGAGATGAGGTCTCGCTTGCCCAGGCGGGTCTCAAACCTGCGGGCTCAGGCAATCCACTCACCTCAGCCTCCCAAGGCGCGGGATTAC
>CAUYQG010281923.1:0-34266 GCA_963574415.1 Tarsius wallacei | reverse complement strand
TTTTTATTTTAAAGATGTGGGGTAAACTACACTGAGATACATCCTTACTCCAGTAAGGATGGCTATCATCAACAACACAAAAAACAACAGATTCTGGAAAGAATGCGGTGAAAAGGGAACACTTCTACACTGTTAGTGGGAGTGTAAACTAGTAAAACTATATTTATTTATTTGCTTATAGAATGTGCTAATTTAGGAGAGCTAGAAAGAGTGATGTTCCCTTATTCATTCTTTGCTACTCAGTTCTTAGATGGCCTCAGTACTCACACTCTCCTCACCTGTCCTTAGGTCAACTTATCTACAACCAGTATATGCTGAGCCCCAAAGCAGCTCTGAGGAGCATGTTTCCTATAGTACCAAGAAATAGCTTCCTTTGGTTGAAGTTTCCAGATGTCAGGCAGGCTTACTTCACCTATGCTGCTAGTTAGCATACTGAAAATTTTAAAATTTTAATTGTCCAATTATGATAAAGTCCTTTAAATGAGTTTCCATTTAAAAATACTAAAGAATTTACTGTAGGTAGCTTGACAAAAATGGATAAATGTGTTTGTGCTATTAATCTTGATTGCATATAAAGTTGATAGACAAGAAATATCCATTCACACTTCACAGATATAACATTTTATTTGCTCATAGTCATGAAAATACCTCGTAAGAATATGTAGCTAATTCTTAATCAGTTTTTGAAATACTTTTGTATAAACAGCTGCCAAAGAATAAATGATATGTTGATAGATCTGAATGGACTGTTTATATTACTTACATGTGCTCAATCATGAACTGTGAGGAAATAGGAAAATAAACATCCTACTGTCCCCCAAACTTATAAAAGACTACTGATTATTGCAAGTCAGTAGAGATTAGCTTATTTTAGCACTAAGAAACTTTATAACGTTTGACCTAATTGAAGATGCAAAATTTGAGAAACTTTAAAGGGATTTGTCCTCTCCCAGTTCTGTCAGGAGGAATTCACCAAAAAATGGTGACTCAGCTTAGATTCACACTAGCTTATGTTTTAAATCTTTTATTTATTTATTTATTCTGTATAGGAAGGCTCCTTAACAAGTAGTGATTTTTGGCTTTTACCCAAATCACATCTCTGTAGACTTACCCTGCAGTTTTGGAGCTTGAAAGGTACATTATATCCACTTCTCTTTCTTCCTACAAATCAGTGATCAGAGTACACATTATCATGGAGTACACCCTGAAATATCCACACTAACTAAATCTTCATTTCCTAAGATTAAAACCAGTCCAAACACTGTCATAGTCCTGACAGTTCTGCAGAATGTTGCTGTGACTATTCTCCTCATATCTTCCTGCCTTCTCTGTAGTTATAATGCACCTTTGTGTTTATTTTTGTGGTATTAACACAATGCAGCCTAACCACCACGACTTGGAAGTTTGGTAGTGGGTAACATTTGAATTATTTATAGCATATCAATTAAGAAAAATAAAGTGAGAAATACAAATAAGGTCTTTTTAAGTTATGTAAAAGAATTGAGGTTCTTGCAAATCCTAATTTTGTTTTACATTTCTTGGCATGTATATTTCTGAAGACCTTATTCATCATTGTATCTTTCATATCCCACCATGCTGGCACATAAAAGGGACTGAAGTAAATTGAAATTTTTCATGATTAAAAATTAATTCTTTTTGTAGCAAAGAAAAATTAACCCAAGTTCACAGAAATTTAGTGAAAATCTGACTTCTATTCTGGCACCAGAGCTGCTTAGGTGCTTGGTCTAAGCCTGTTGCTGAAAACAACCAAAAATGCCAGATGAACTAACAAAAGTTACCTTCTTTAAAATATTTTCAAGCTGATAAAATGGAAAAGGATGATAAGGCCAGATCTAAATGTAAGCTGGAACTATATAACTACTTTGAACATAAAAGTCAATTTTGTCCTGAGGGCATTTACTGCATTTGACTTTAAGTTTTCAAAATCCTGGTTTAGGGTACAAAAGGCTAAGTGCAGACCTCCTCAAGACTGAAGGCTAGTAGGAATCCTCCTTCATAAATCTGGTACGACGTGGGCTGCCTCCACAGTATGAGAGAAAACAAAGGATAAAACGACCTCATACCCTACCCACCCTCAGAAACTGCAAGGAATGCTACCAGGAGGATGATGGCTTCATGAGAAGTGGTCCTAAATATTCAAGAGTAAATTATTCTAATCTCACACACACTTTTTCAGTGGAGATGAAAAAGAATACTCCTGACTTAGTTTTATGCTACCAGATGCCTTATACAGAGACCTGAGAAAATAGTACAAGAAAAGGAATTTATAGACTCATCTCACACATAAAGATTGATGTGAAAATTTTAGCCATAATAATAGTAAACCAAATCTGCAGCATTTAAAAAAAATAATACACTTAGAGTGAGCTAATTTATGAATAGTAAGTTAATGTAAATTATTGCATTATTGTATAAGAGAAAATTTATATAATTATTTTAATAAAAGAAAGTACTGGATAGATGAACATACAAGCAAGACTTTTTTTAAAAAGAAAAATAATATCCTCTGTGCAATCTAGGAATAGAAAATTTCTTAATCTGTTTTTTTTTCAGTGATTTATTGAGCTTTTTAAAAAAATTAAATTAAATTTTTTTACTTTAAAGATGTGGGGTACCATTCAGGTTTAGGTATACAAACGTTGATTGTGCAGGTACCCTTGTTGATGAAATGTGCCCCTTCCTCCCCTAGCAGTTAGTTTCTCTCAACTGCCCATCCCACTCTCCTTCCCCTGATAGTTTCCCACTACTGTCAAACCCTTTCTTATAGCATTATAATTGTTCAAGGTCCGCTTATGAGTGAAAACATATGGTACCCTGTTCTTTGTTTCTGTGATAGATCACTGAGTCTGACAGACTCTAAAGCCATCCAAGTTGCTGCAAAGTCCATATATTTGTCCTTTATGACTGCATAATATTCCATTGTGTATATGTACCACATTTTTAAAATCCAGTTCAGCTTCGAAGGGCAGCACAGTGGGTTCCATGTTTTTGCTATTGTGAATAGAGCTGCAACAAACATATGTGTGCAGGTATCTTTTTTGCAGAATGATTTGAGTTCCTCTGGGTATATTCCCAGTAGGGGAATTACTGGGTCATATGGAAGGTCAATTTCTAGTTCTTTCAGAAATCGCCACACTGTCTTCCAAAGAGGTTGCACTAGTTTGTATTCCCACCAGCAATGTAGAAGTGTTCCTTTTTCTCTGCATCCTCACCAGCATCTGTTGTTGTTAAAGAGTGAAACATTGAGAGATTTCCATTTGAGATGAGGATGCTAAACACAACTATTCAACATTGTATTGCATATCTTCATCTCCACAATAAGGCAAAGGATATAAGCAAAATATGTTGAAATTGTACAAAATGAAAAAGAATTGTAGAATAATTGTCATTTCTACAAATGATACGATTGTGTATTTAGATAATACAAAAGTATTTACAATAAAACAATAAATAATGAGAGTGCCAAGTTTTCTGACTGTTAGTTCTTTATAACAGAATTAATTGCATATTTATTTACTAGGAACAAAAAAATTAAATAAAAATTTTAATACCATTTGCAATATGATTAAAATATCAAATATCTGGGAATAAATTTAGCAAATATTTAATAAACTTTACAAAGAAAATTTATGATTTTTAGTCAATAAATTTTTTAAAAAATCAGTGAATGGGTAGATACACATCTTCATTAATTAAAAACTCAATATTGTCAAAATATAAATTCTATCCAAATTGTTTTATGCAGTCAATAGAATCACCATAAAACCCCAACAGTATTTTTGTGAAATATGAAAAGTTGATCAAAAAATTTTATAAAGAAAATAATAATAAGGAGACTCAAGATTCTTCTAGAGAAGAACAGGGTACAGAAATTGCCTGACTAGATATTGAGGCTTATTATAAAATCTATGGTAAACAAAATGTGTAAAAATGGTACTGGGATAGAAAATAAACCAAAAAAAAAAATAGAGAACATACAAACAGACCGACTCATATATGAGCACTCGATATATGGGAAAAAATGGGGTAGTTTGTTGATCGTCAGAGAAAAATGCACTCTTTTAGGAATAATGTTGACTCAGTTTGGAATCCATGAACAAAATAAAAATCGGAAACAAGACAAGAATATTCTTATATGCTCTCTCACCCCTCCTATTCAGCATTATTCTCTAAGTCTTAGATAGTTCAATAGAGAGAGAGAGAGAGAAAAAAGAAAGTATGCAGTTTGGAAAGAAAAAGAAAATTATCTTTATTTGTGGATGACATGACTGTTCATACAGAAAACATTAACAAAATCCTAAAAACAAAACAAAATATCACAACTCCCGGAATTATAAGCATGTTTAGCAAGGGCTCCAAAACAACATCAATGCCTAGTAGTTAATGACTTTCCATTATAAAAGCAATCAAGAATTCAACTTTTTTTTTGAGTTGTAGTCCCATTCTATCATCCAGGGTGGAGGACAGTGGCACGCTCCCAGCCACAGCAGCCTCCAACTGCTGGGCTCAGGCGATCCTTCCGCCTCACACTTCCAAGTAGCTGGAACTACAGGCACACGCCACCATGCCCGGCTAATTTTTTTCTTTTTTATTTGTTATAGAGATGAGGTCTTGCCAAGTTGCCCAGGCTGGTAAGAATTTGAATTTTTAAATTAGAAAATCTGATTTATAATAGCATCAAAATATTGAAGTACTTAGGCTTAAATCTAATAAAATATATTCAAGATGCATAAAAAAAGATGTACACAAAAACCTGAAAATCACTAATGAAATAAATTAAAAAATGATAAAATAATTAGAGACAATCTGTGCTCATGGATTGGAAGACTCATAGTGAAAACACCAATTTTTCCCAATGTGATCTAAATTTTAGTGGTATTTAATACAATCTTGCAAACAAGTCTCAGTAAGCTTTTTTAAAAATATAAAGATATCCACAAATTAATTCTGAAATTTATGTGGGAAGACAGAATTGCTAGAATAGCCAAAACAATTCTGAAAAAAAAGGGCGCAGTTGTAACACTCATACTCCCAATTTCAAGATTTGCTATAAAGCTAAAGCAATCAAGGCAGTGTGTTATTGGCAAAAGGACATAAATATCGATCATTTCCAGGAACCAAAATCTGCATTCGTGTTTGATTGCTGTATAAAAAGTTACCATAAACTTAGCAGCTTAAAATGACATCTACTGTACTAGGTTCTCTGCTCAAGGTCATACAAGGCTGAAATGAAGACGTCAATTAGGCTGTGTTCTTATCTGGAGCTCAGGATTCTTTTTTAAGCTCATGTGATTGTGGTGAACTCAGTTTCTTGTAGTTTACGACTACATCAGAGTTTCTTTGCCAGCTGTCAGCTGTTGGCCACTCTCTGCTCCTAGAGGCTGCTTACATTCCTTTCCATGTGGCCCCTCCGTCTTCAGAGCCAGCAATGAAATCTCTTCCTTGCGTTAAATTCTTTCACTTTTCAAATTCTTTTTGCCAGGAAGGGCTCTGTCTTTTTTATGGACACAACTGATTAGGTATAACCTATCGTTTTGAACTGAATCATGTCCTCCTAACCCCAAAATTTATATGCTGAAGCCCTAACCCCCCAATATGACAATATTTGGGGATAGGGTCTTTAAAAAATAATTGAAATTATATGAAGTCATAATGGTGGTGTCCTAATCCAATAGCGTTGTTTTCTATAAGAAGAGAAAGAGACCCTAGGGAGAAAAGGCATGTGCGAATTTAGTAAGAATGTTGTTAAAAAAGGAAAGCACCTCAAATGTCCATCAAAAATGGAATTAATAAACCAAATATAGTCCATCCATACAAGAGGATAATATTCAGCAATAAAATGGAAGAACTATTGACACACATACAACTTGGATAGTGCAGAGTGAAAGAAGTCTGTTTCAAAAGGTTACATATTATGGAATTTTCTATATATGATGTATGGAATCCAAAGAAGGGCAAAGCTATAAGGAAGGGAGAACAGATCAGTGGTAGCAGAGGTTTGTGTTGGAAGAGTATTTGATTACAAACGGGCAGCATGAAAGAGTTCTCTGTGGTGATAAGACTGTTAATTATCCTGATTGTGAGGGTAGTCACACAAACTTATATACATGTTACAACTCATAGAACAGCACAAAAGGTCAATTTTCCAGTATAATAAATTAAAAATAAAACTAAAGAAATAATTTACCTCTAAGGATATTTTATGAATTTCATGAAGCTCCAAAATAAGAATTTTGTAAATTTTAAAAGTTATTGATAATAAAGAGCAAACATTTAAACCCACAGTCTTGACACTAGAATTATTACTTTTCTATTTTTTTAGAATATATGCAGTAATATAAAGCTACTGGGTTAAGGTAAAGGTATTTTTCTTTCACAATAAAATGATAAATTTTCAAATGAAATATCCGGAGATTGCTGTCATTTTTTGCCACATTAAAATGTGGTCAAATTTGCCATACACAAAAAGATTTCAGACCCTCAGCAAATTTTTATGAACTACACCTAGAATTCATTGCAATGTGTCAATCCAGCTAAGCATTCATGCTCTTGCCACATCTTGTTAGTTTCACCATCCCAACATTACACAGAAATGCATTTTATTTCAAAACTAATTGTCAAATTACTAACTACAGAAACCCCCAAACAAGGAATTTATTCATAAAAATTGTGTATTTATACATGTTTACACTTCAGTCACCTTGAAAGTGCTCTCCATTTGATGAAATATACACCTATCAAGATGCTTTTTCCACTGCTCAGAACAGTTTTGAATTCATCAATCTTGATGCCTTTTAGTACTTCTGTCATTTTTTGTTTCACTTCTTCCTCCTCAGCAAAGTATTTCCCTTCAAGGACTTTATTCATCCAGGGAAACAGAAAGAAAAATAAAAGTCACTCTGGACGAGATCCGGTGAATAGAAAGGGAGAGAGGATGGGAGTCATGTCGTTTTTGATCAAAAACTGCTGAACACTCAGTGTGATGTGGTCAGGTGTGCTCGAAAATCACCCATCATTAAATGGGCAAATATATTGAAAGCACCTCCAAAAAAATATTCAATGAAGCTGAATGCAATCTCGCACAACAACGATAACTGGTACACCGATGCTGATGGGTTCCCAGAATACTTACATAGCAGGGGAAGCCTGTACTATAAGGATCCACCCTCCAAAAGATAATTTCGTTTATTTTATTTTTTTGCGGGGGAACTCCCCTCTCATATTGATCTAAAATCAAGAAAGTCATCACAAACAGTTGTTCCAGCTGATCTATTAAAGGGGAAATTAAATCTGCCAGCAATATGAAATAAAAGCCCCTTGCGTTCTGAGCAACCTGAAAGTCAGCTAGTCTACATATCATTTGCATTAACTCTTGTTGCATTGGGACCTCTGACTGGGGACCAGCCTGCTGCTGCTGCTGTTATTGTAAGACACCCAGCCTATATCTGTAATGAGGGGCAGATGATAGGAGGAATCTACAGGGATTTTTTTAATATACATCTTTTCTCCAGCACAGCATGAGAAGCAAGAACAGAAAAGATCTGCTTCTTTTATATGCACCAGCTAAGTATGGTAAAAGCATGCCTTTAGGAAAAAAAAAAGTCTAAGACTAGCAACCAATTTGTCCTTTAAAAGGTTTCCCAAGATACTAAAAGCAACATCTTTACTTTAATGATTGCCACATCCTCCAGTTCCCCCATACATCTGCTAGGTCATGGAGTGTTAGTACCTAGAGGAGCTGGGTTAGAGGATGAGCGAAAGATGAGAGTCAGGAAATGACAATGGGACCCCAAGGTACATAGTACTGGATACAGAGCTGGACATACTTTTAGAGTTGCAATGGCTCTTTCTTGCTTGGTTCTAAAGTTAGCCATTTTGTCTATTTCCATTGACCAAATAATGACACCTTGAAAAATTTCACTTTACTCTTTGCTCTGTGATTATAGATGAGCTGATGTATTGTAGCATGAGTTTTCATTCATCTCTAAAGTAGAAAACACTAACATTTTAACAGTAAATGAAGAGAATACATTGAATTTAGAAGAGAGTCTCTTATAAATGAGTATGCCATATTCTGTGGCAATGTATAAGTTTATATTGAGTATAAATGGCCTTCAGTGGAGTATGTAAATAATTCATTAGGCAGGAAATGAGAATAGGCTATTTTACTATAAGAAACATAGTGATATTTCTTTTTTCTTTTAAAGAAATATTTCTGTGACAGATGAGAATCAATCATCTGATCAAATGTTATTTCTGCCTTTTGAAACAGCAGTGCTAATGTATTTTTCCTTCTTCCTTCTTATGAATACAAATTCTTATTACATGCATTTCATTGTTAGTAAAGAAAAACTATAACCCTGGTTTTAAAGTGATCGGGGCATTCTTCAGGAGTTCATTGGAAATATATCAGGAAGGAGGGCCAAGATGACCAAATGAGGACATTGCATGACTGAAGCTCTCTGTAAAGAGGTCTACGCAGAGGAGCAGACCTAGGAATTTGAGGGTCAACCTGAAATCTCAGGCTATCTCAGATAAATCTGAGGTCTATCAGATGATCACCTAGGGACATGGAGGATGTACAGTTCCAAACCACAGACACTCCTAGAAGTGGTCCCAACATGAGAACAGGAGAGCACCCTTAGAGACAGAGGGAGTGAGTGAAAATGACAGCTTTTCTTGTCTACACACCTTATGTAAGCCTCTGCAGTCTCGGCCAAGGGAGAGACAACCCAGGAACTCCCCATACACACCTCTCCCGCACCATCTGGGTACAAAGAGCTGCCGGAAATAAAGATAAAAGCACCTGCAGATTCCATGTGAGGTTCATGGAACACCAGCTTCCTGGAGTCCCCAGCCATGGTCTCTGAGCTCCAACCCCTCAGAGAGGCTCAGCAGAAAACACCCTGTGGGGATGATCTGGGCCATGTGAGTGGTCCCACCTTCTCCACCACCAAGCAGAGTGCCACATGATCAACATAGAGAAGTTCCTTCAGTGCCACCAGCCACTGTGGCCTTCAGTCTGGGTTACAGATGCAGCTTGCCCTTAGAGGGCTGCCAGTGTTGGCATAGCTTAGCCCACAGAGCAGGGTAGAATCTAAGAGGTGGAGTATCTCTGCACAGTGCTGTGGTGGTAGTGCCTGGCCCACCTGTGGACAGAGGAAGAACTAAGAATCCCCACTGCTTCCTTTCTACCCCTGGGCAAAAGGAGCAGTCACACCCAGAGAGCAGGAGGCCACTTCATATCCCCAAGAGCACCTGAGCCAATGTAGAGCCACAGGGCCTTGCCAGGCTGCCTTCCAATTCTGCTGACAGGATAAGTAGTGTGGGGAAGAGGACACTGGAGCTCCAGCCAAGACCCCTGTCAGCTGTTCTAGAAGGAGGTCTTCAGACCATATAAATCAACCAGGTCTCACCCTGTTTCTGCCGGACTGCACCAGTGAAACAGCTCCAGCTAGTTTACTCCCAGATCACCACCCTGCTTGCAACTGCTGCACCTCACCTGCTTGCAACTGCTGCACCTCTCCTGCCAGAGGAGAGAAAGTAGGACAAAGGAAACACACAAATGGCCAACCCAACAGTAGCAACAGTATCTAATTAAAAAACAAAGAGACAGAAAAGATTCTGCCCTCACAGATGAGGAAGAATCAGTGAAAACACACCAGCAATCACGAAAGCTTTAATAAGTCAACACCAAAAAGAAAGCTTCCCAGATCCCAAGCAATGGAACCCATTCAGAATGACCTGTTCCTGATAACAGACATAAAATTCAGACTATGAATGGCAAAAATACTCAATGATATCCACAAGAAGGCAGACACACAGATCATTCAGACCATGAAAACAGTGCAGAAAGTGAAAGCTGAGCTGGCTATTATAAGAAAGAACCAATCTAAACTTCTGGAAATGAAGAACAAAATAATGTTCTTTGCAGCAACATGGATGCAGCTGGAGACCAGCATTCTAACTGAACTATCATAGAAATACAAAACTGAACACTGCATGTTCTTACCCATAAGTGGACTCTAAATTTAGGGAAGAAGAGCGCAAAGGTGGGAACAACTGACACTGGACACTGCTAAAGGACGGAGAGGGGATAAGGGGGGCACACAACCACCCATTGGGTACCATGTCCACTACCAAGGTGAGAAAGGGTTCACTAGAATCCCAAACCTCACCTGCAACCAAACAACTTATGTGGCAAGTCCTCACATGTACCCCACATGTGAATGAGTATATTAGTGTCCTGTCTCTTCTCTGACCTATTCTGCAACAATTTAGTGCCCTTCCTTTATATTTTAAGATTTAAAGCCCCAAATTTTTGTGTAGAGTTTTAATCCACTATATTGGAAAATGTTTTTGTCAAAATATTGGAACTGCAAAATCTTTACTAGAGCAGTATCAGTCTGCTGGATTATTTTCACAGTTTACCAAGTTTACCAAGCAAAAACAGGAGTTTCTCTAAAACTCCCTGAGATGAATTAGCACACAGGCATGCAGGTATATGCTGTGCTGTGTTAACACTTATTAAGTGTAAATAGTGCCACAAAAGAAGGTGCAATTTACTTAAAAATAGTTTCTTTTTTTTTTTTAGCCTGAAAGGAAGAAAAAAAGATGAAAGAGAGAGAGAGAGAGAGAGAGAGAGAGAGAGGAGAATCAGGACTAGCTGTTTTCAAAAAAGAAGTCTAGAAGAGTGGTGCCATAAAGACAACTTTTCTCTTTGGCCTGAAGTGTCTACCGCCAGAGTTGCTAGTAAAGTCTTGCATGGGAGCTTCTGGGGAGGTGGGGTTAGTATAATATGGCTCACAAGAGCTTTCTAGCATTAAGTTACAAGATGTTAACAGTGCTTGTCTTTGGATTGTGTTAGTTTCATCATTTTCTTTGTGATTTACACTTTCTATAATGTGAAAATGATTCAAATATTAAATACTTTTAGAATGATCATTTGGACTCTTTTAGATCTCGTCATCATAGATCCAACTCTCTTTGGGTCCTAGAGGGGCTCAACTTTTAGTGAGTTCCTTCTCAAAATTGTTAGCACTTAAAAAAAACCAGCATTCATTAATTCATCATGATTATTTAAGCAATATTTTCAGGGAATTTAGATAAGCTAGAAGAGCAAAAATATATACTAGTAGTAATTCATAAGTGGTTTTTTTGGTGCCAGGCCAGTTTTATATATTAAATGTATCAACTAATTTACCCTTTAACCAACCCCATATGTAGGCATATCATAATCTCCATTTTATAAGTGGGAAAACAGAGACCATGAACAATTAGTTAACATGGCTAAGGAAAAATAAAGATACAGCTAGGGTATATTTTCTTAGAGGCTTCTGGATCTGACCTCAAACATAATTATTTTCCTTTAGTAAATATTTATTGAGGTAAGATTTGGGTCCTTGTGGAGTTTGCACTCTAGTGGAAGAATTAGAAATGCTAAATGATCACAGCACACTGTGACAAGCACAGAGCAAAATGCTATTAAATGATAAGAGAATAAACGATACATTCAAGGTACTCCTTGGACCTTGATAATTTCAAGGAATGATTTATGAAGTTGAAAATAGGTAGGGCTGAGAGTGGAATGAAAGGAGAAATAATAGAAGAGGGTAGCAAGAAATGAAGCTCGAGAAGCAGGAAGAAGTCAAGTTTTCAGTTATCTTTTCTGTCTTGAAGATCTGGATCTTACACCATGGTGGTGGGAGAAAAGCCTCCCTCCTGCACTCTTGTCTTTTTTGTGTTGCTCACCTCTAACCTTCGCTTTTTTCTCTTTATCTATATTGAGCCAGGGCTGCTTTTTTTTTTTTTTAATACATCATGCTCTCTCTTCCTGAATCCTGCACACAATATCCTTGTCTTTTTTTGTACTTGAGCTTTGATGCACTTATGCTTCAAATGGCAGCTTGGGCATCTTCACATCTCTATGCTTTACCCTTCTCAAGTACAATAGCTGTTCCCCTCATGCACTAGCACTCGCCCTGGGCATAAGCCTCTCTAGGCATCCAGTAACTTGGGCTGTAATCATTGATTCACTCAGGTGTAACGTTAGCTACAGGATAAGCTATTTGACATTGTACACTTTGAACTACTCAGTACTAGCAGTATCTGACAGATAGTAGGCAGTGGATGAACCTTTATTGAATGAGAAATTTAACCAAAATATATTTCTTGAAAAAATGAGCCATGGACTTGAAAAAACAAGTGGTCCAGATGATTTTACAATGCTGGAAGCCTATTGAACATTCCCTAAGAGAAACCTTTTTACTACAGAAAATATGACTTTCTCAGTAAAGGATTACATTATGCACAGATAGCTATAATCAATAAAACATGGCCATAAGACTGCATATATAGGGTATAATATACAGGCAGAAGGAAATCTGTAAGAACTGGGTAATTAGACAGTTGGCAATCAGGACACACTAACATCAAAGGAGTGGCATGATTAGAACTGTGGTAGAGATAGTTAATAGGTGAACAAATTTGGTGATAGCTCTAAAGAAGAAGTAATAAGGGCTTGAACTAGAGAAATACCAATGGAAACAGGAAAAAGAATGGATTTTATGAATTAACAAATATTTATTGAACTCTGAAAGCACTGATGTAAATACTATGAGGAAAGTCAAGGTTGGTAATTAATGCATGGTCTCCACTTCATCTATCTTTTGGCCTTGCTTTGTGCCCTGTGAGGTTAGTCTTTATGAACAGTGTCTCTGGAGCTCCTTCGTTCTGTATTGCTTTTGACCAATGGGTGGCATGAGTAGATCAGAGGGGAAAGGCAGAGTATTTATTTATTTCCCACCCCCAGCTCTTTCCTCACTTCACCGGGGCTTTGGCAGCCTGTGTCTAAGGCCACAACTCACTTTTGGCAGCCCCCAGTGCACATGCCTTTCTCCCTGTCTTTTAACTGAAACTAGTCCTTAAGGACATTATGGTTGTTGTTTCATTAAACTTACTCAAGCATATGAAAACTGTCCCTTCTTTAAATTATGTTCAATTTGACCTTTTGTGAGAAACTTTATATCTTCTTCTGGGAGCTTGCCTATCACTCTCATTAATTCAAAAGTGTTTTTAAGGAAATAGACAATACATGCTTTGCAAATGGAGCTGTCGTTAGTAGATGTAGGCTTTTGATTATTCACTAGTAACTTCCACAGAGAGAACACATTAAATATAGTTTACTTCTAATTGTATTTAAAAGGAAAATCTGTGAACAAATGGATCAAATTTAGTCTTCTAACTATACATTCTGTAGCCTCTATCTTCAAGGGATCAGCTACAACTAGGCATCCTAAATTCTGAAGCTCCAAGATCATCTTTACATAAGATTTATTTTTCATCCATGCAAACAACTAATTGTCTAGTCTAGCCATCTTTCTCTGCGGCAATGCTAGATTTGATGGCAAGCTCTGTATCCAAGTTTAGAATATGGTTCTCTCTAAACCACATCATAGCCAGACCTGAACTATATATTATTTTTCATTTGTCATTTTAGATATGTTGTGTTACTACTCACAGAAGACTTGGAGCATTCTAGGTTTAGACATAAATTTGTGACTTGCAACATTTCACCTATAATTCTGTTTTTTTCATAATCAGTATTTTTTATTATGATATTGTGGAGTACAGTCAAGGATTAGGTATACAAATATTCTTCGTTCAGGCACTCTTGTTGACAAGAGGTGTCTTCCCGTCCCCAGACAGATATTGACTACCATTAATCCCATCTTCCTTCTCCCCCCCATAGTTTCCCATCTCTGTCAGTCATTACAGAAACAAAGTTCTGAGTATCACATGTTCTCACTCATATAGTGAACTTTGAACATCCAATATAATACTATAATTCTGTTTTAATAACATATCTCTCTTTCTCTTTTTACCCTGAAAACTCTGTTTTTTTCTAAACATTGCACCATTCTTGCAATGAGATCTCCTATTAGAATCCAACAACCTTTAAATAAATCACCCCAAATTTGTGGGCACAATCTTCAACTTCTGCCCAGAAACCATATTTATCTATTTCTTTTAAGAATAAACTTCTGTAGTTAGAATAATAAACTCTAGAATATTTTGAAAGAATTAACCGTAGTTTCGTACAACCAATAACCTCTTTATTAACTATTAAAAGACAACTATTTAGAAAAGTTTTAAGTTCACAACAAAATTGGAAGAAGATTTCCAGCTATGCCCTGCTCCCAAACAAACACAGCCTCCCTTACTGTCAACATTCTCCGCCAGAGGGTAAGATTTGTTACAATTGATGAACCTATATTGACACTTTAAAATCACCCAAAGCTTATAGTTTTCTTAGGGATTACCCTTGGTGTTGCAAATGTTATCAGCTTGGAAAAAATATATAATGACGTATATCCACTATCATAGTATCATACGGAACATTTTCACTGCCCTAAAATTCCTCTATTCTCTGCCTATTCATCCCTCCCTCAACTTCATCCTTTGGGATCTACTGATATTTTTACTGTCTCCACAGTTTTGTCTTTTCCAGAATGTCATATAGTTGGAATCATACAGTATGTGCACTTTTCAGATTAGCTTCTTTCACTTAGTAATATGCATTTATGTCTTCTCTATGTCTTTTTATGACTTGGTAATTCATTTCTTTTTAGCATTGAACAATATTCCATTGTGTCGATGTCCCATAGTTTGTTTATCCATACCTGTACTGAAAAACATCTCTGTTGTTTCCAAATTTTGGCAATTATCTATAAAACTACTATAAATATCCATGTTCAGGTTTTTGCTTGGACATAAGCTTTCAACTACTTTTGAGCAAACACCCAGAAGCTTGATTATTGGATTGTATGATATGAGTATCTTTAGTTCAGTTTTGTAAGAAACTGCCAAACTGTCTTCCAAAGTAGCTGTTACATTTTTCAGCAGTCTCACCAGAAATGAGAGTTCATGATGCTCCACATCTTCTCCAGAATTTGGTATTTTCAGTATTCCAGATTTTAGCCATTGTAATGGTGTGCAGTAGATCATTAACATTTTTTTACTATTTTTTTTTTCTATTTTAGCTTGGCCTAATTAAGCTCAATTTTTCCAACCAGAATTATCTCTCCATCTACAGCTTTCTGACCAGGGCTGCCTCTTAAGGAGACTAATTCTGAGGGTAAGAATAAAAGGAGGAAGTAACCAGAACTTACTTCATGTCAAAAGTGATATCAGTATTATAAGTTCTAATTCCAGAAGTGCTATGCCAGAAAAAATGAACCAGAATTGGAGAACTGGAGGACTAGAGAGTAAAAGTCCAGGAGTAAGCAGCAAGAATGCATCCTGGAAGAGTTAAGCAGAGGCAAGAACAAAAGGGCAAAAATAGAAATGAAGTATAGTGTGCAATGGGGAAGATATCAATCCTGTATACTGATACACCGTGCTTCATTGACTGAGGATGGGGCTATGAAGAAGCTGTCCTCTCATCTAACTCTTCTATAAGGTGCTTCCAGTTCAATACTTCTTTAAATCTGCCCATTGAAAAGCCAGCAACGAGGGGCTACAAGCTATCATCCACAGGTGTTGCGGAAGACCTTAGGAGTGGCTCCAGAATGGCCTGAAGCCCACACTGTGCCTCAGTGTCTCTTCCTTCAATGACTAGTTAACGAATTGTGAAGAGAAGTAGTATTAGTGTTGAACAACTATTTGTGAGATATTAGAATTCAAGTCCATCAGGGTTTCAGAGAAGAAAAGAAACCTGGCATATAAAATAGGAAACCAGAGCAGAAGCCACCTCTTGTGAGAAACTCAAATGTAGGGAGCCTGCAGCTTAGGGCACACATGGCACATCAGATGTGAAACTTACAGATGTATTATATTTGTCAGATCTGGGTAGAAGACCAACAGGTTACCAGTCTTGGTCAAGATCTAATCAAGATCAGAAGCTAGATCTTGTGACTGAGTCTACAATGTGAGCAATCTCAGTGTCTGAGTTGAGCGAAGTTCTGGCAAGATAGGGATAGACACTCACGATTAACTTAAAAATCATACAGTGAATAGAATGGTGATGGCTTAATATCTATCTATTGGTGACCCAAGTGGACACTAGAAATTTAATCACAATATAGACTGTCATTAATTTTCGATGACTTAAGAAAATGTATTCTTATTGGAACTTGTCGTTGTCATTTATTTTCTATTTTCCACTTGTATCTCATATTTGTATTTTAGTATATTAAACTTGGGAATTCCCAAATGTTTTTCTTTCGAAAGGATTTTCATTACTCTGGCCAGATGTGAAATTAGACCATCTGGTATTATCACTGCATACAATGTAGGTCTAGATACTCTAAAAGCAACTTGCCAACTGCTCAGATAACACCACCGATTCCCTAAACTTGCTAAAGTTTTGCAATAGCTTCTCTTTATCATAGGTAGTCTACTTTCAAGTAGAATACTGTTCTGATTTGCTTGGAAGAAAAAAAAATAAGGAGTGGGGAAAAAAAAACACAAGACAATACTATATTTGTTTTTTACCATATCTCTGACTATCCTTCTATCTTCGTAGAATTACGGTAGTATTCCCTTAACTGTGGTTTCAATTTCTGTGGTTTCAATTACCTTTGGTAAACTGAGGCCTAAAAATATTAAATGAAAAATTCCAGAAATAAACAATAAGTTTTAAGTTGCCCGTTGTCTATAAGTAGTGTGATAAAATTTCATGCTGCTTTACTCCTTCTGACCCAGGACATGAATCATCACTTGGTCCAATGGACTTATGCTGCCTACGGTCCCTGCTTATTAGTAACTTAGGAACCATCTCTTTTGTCAGATCAACTGTCATTATATTTCAGTGATTGTATTTAAGTCACCCTTATTTTACTTAATCATAGCCCAAAAATGCAAGAATAGTGATGCTGGTAATTCAGATATGACACAAAGTAGCCATAAAATATTTCCTTTAAATTAAAAGGTGAAAGTTCTTGACTTCAGGAAAGAAAAAAAGCATGTACTGAGACTGTCAAAATATATATGACAAAAACAAATATTCTATCTGTGAAATAGTGAAGATGGAAAAAAAATTGTACTAATTTGCTGTCACATAACAAAACTATGAAAAGTTACAGCCACGGTGTGTGATAAGTACTTAGTTAAGATGAAAAGGGCATTAGATTTGTAAATGGAAGCCTTGAACAGTTGATGGCAGTCAGGTTCAGTACTATTCATAGTTTCAAGCATCCATTTAGGGTCTTGGAAGGTAACTGCCCTGGATAAGGGAGGACTAACATATTAAAGAGGACCAAACTTTCTAGAAAAATCTGAACCCTATAATCTTAAATGTATATGGCATATCTTTTTCTTATCTGATATAATATATATTTTTTCCAACTAAGAAGATTCCTTTTTCAAGTCTGTTTCAGGATTTGTATCAGGGAGTCCTCCTTGGATGCTGTAGTACACTATAGAAAAATTGTTTCCTCTACTTTCTCACCTGATGAGTCCTCAACGGGGATTAAAAAATGGCTACAACTACAACAAAAAAGAAGCCTAATGACTCCAGAAGAGATGTCACTAATGAGACTACTCTTGTTATCTTTAAGGAAATGCTTGTACAGTAACCTATAGGTACTTTGCATCTTGAAAGAAACAAATCTTATGACTCTAATACCTAGTCCAGCCTGGCATTTAAGAGATGGCCTAAGCAGGAACCCAAATTAAAGATTCACCCAAGAATTTGTGGGCAACAACCATATCTTTAGCTTTGCTGAACACCCAATACAGAAATTGACACAGAGCAGTAAGTAGTTCAAACAACAAATTAACAAACTATTTTTGCCTATTCCTTCTTCATTTCTAGCTCCTATTTTACTCCCTTTTTCTAACACTATTTTTTCCACTTTATTATTAATTGACCTTACTGTGTCTCCTGCTATATATATTCCCAGATTTTCTGAATATGAACCAACTTTTCTTCATGTAAGTTTTCTTTCCATTTATGATTGACACACTTAAGACATCCCTAGGTAACATCACACTGGGCATGACAAAGTCCCAAATATACTCCTTTTTGCATATGTTTCTTGCAGTTTATTTCCCCTTAACACTCAGAAATTAATGTGGCAGGAACCATCTTGTCTATGTTCATAGTTCCTAAAGAAGATTTAATTATTGTAATGTAATTCAGTAAAAAAGGATAAATTAAGGATTAAGTGACATAACTCCTCAAATGAGACTGAACAAAAGTACTTTAGGTCAACTTTGACATCCTGTGTTATTTATTGGAGCTAAGTTCTAGAGAACATGTCTTGAGAAACTATGTCAGGGTATCTTTAATGATTTTTACCAATATTTAAGCCTGAAATATGTATCTGTTGGGGAGTATGGTTATGTTGATACAAGGAGTGGAAGCATTCACAAATGAAAAAGATTTCTCTATGGCAAGTTCCTTAATCTCAACAGAGATAAATAAAAGCAATTTCCCAGAAATGGTTGCATCTGGCTATGTGTTACGAACAGCATATAAGTAGGAGTTGTAACAACAGATGTCAAATAAAGAATTACATGTTCTCTGAATCATTTTGAGAAAAAGACAATATCAATCAAAGCTACCCTTTTCTTAAGATTGAATTCAAATTTAGGCTCCTCGGTCAATATTATGCAAATACAGATAACTTTGCATGCACTTCACTCTTTTCCAGTCTGATTACCTATTTTTTTTTTTTTTTTTGAGTTGGAGTCTCACTCAGTCGCCCAGACTGGAGTGCAGCGGCCACCGCAGCCTCGACCTGCTGGGCTCCGGCGATCCTTCCGCCTCAGCCTTCCGAGTAGCAGGAATTACAGGCACGCGCTACCACGCCCGGCCAGTGTTTTTTGATTTATTGTAGAGATGAGGTTTCGCCTGCCTAGGCGGATCTCGAACCCGCGGGCTCAGGCAATCCACTCACCTCAGCCTCCCAAGGTGCGGGATTACAGTCTGAGCCACCGAGCCCGGCTTGATTACCTATTAATCCCCACATATCAATAACAGTTATACATCCATTTCTTTTTCCATACAGGGGGTTTTAGTACATGCTACATGTAATACAACTAAGAAAATTACAACTACTTTCTTATAAGTGAATGGGCTTTCTCAATAAATTTTTCATTTTTTGAAAGATTATTCCTGTCTTTGGCTTTGAACAGTTTGAATTCATACAGTGTTTTTTTTTTCCTTTTTTTCCCCCTTTTCCATACACACAATATTTCAAGCAATTTATTTTGTGATTTAATCAAATGAAGATTGGTCACAAATGTCTTCAACTTGTCAACATGCTCTGTGGCTCCACTCATTTGATGTAGCTATTTTAAGACTGTAAACAAAACTGACGTCATAATTAACCCTAGTGAAATATACGAATTTTCATAAATTTTACACGTACTTATTGAGTACCTGATGTATACAGAACTCAGTGCTAAGTGATAAGCCCATTATTGTGTCTGTATATATTGTGATGGGTATAATTGTTGGCTCTTTATTTCCTACAAAAGAGTACCTAGAAAAATTTGTCATCACTATTAGCTATAAAAGCACAGGAAGTGAGGTAGTTGTGAAACTTATTATTCCTGTTAAAATTTCAAGTGAGTTTTTGTCCTTGTTTACTTAGATTCATCGTGTAGAGAATATTTGTTTTGAGTAATAGCCAGTTGTGCCTTATTATCATGTGTCATTTTCTGCCTGAACTCTATATTTTTGAAGTAAACATCAGAGGTAAAAAATAGTGGGCTTTGCTGATAATGTAACATGATGGGGTGATCTGAGGCATCCCTGCCTCAAGCATTCGGGGCATGATGTCTTTCACTAATAGTTAGTACAAGAAGGCTTATAATATCACCAGGGCAGGGAAAGGGGGAAAAAAATCTCTTAATGTAAGAAGATAATATTTAGTTAAACATAAGGTCAAAGTCAAGGTAGATAAAGAAGAGAAATTTCTTTTCTGGCTCAGTTGGGAATATTTGAAAGGAAATAGTTTCCCTCAAGATGTGACCTGAATAATTTCAGACACATTGCATGGAAAATAATCAGGGTGGAAATCTTTCACTATTCTCAGCCCCATTCTTGGGACCAAAGTAAACCTCTCAGTACACGATTATGGGCAGAACTAGCAGTAACTGGGCAGATCAAAAACAATTTACATTCATCTTAACCAAAGTGCCACATTTGCAGGTCTTAATGTGCCAAGTTAATTGCCCTAGGCAGAAGTAATTGCCTGAGGCATCAGGACAAGTTAAAGCAAAGAAAACCAGTTGTTAAATGAAAGAACTGGGGAAAGGAGATAGAATGAACAATTTAGGAGCATCAGTAAGGACCATATACAGTCATCCCTCAGTATCCATGGAAAATTTGCTCCAGATTTTGGTATCTGGTACCCCTGCAGATAGCAAAATCCCAATGCTTAAGTTTCTTTTATAGAATGGCATACTATAACCTAGGGACATCCTCCCATATGCTTTAAATGATCTCTAGATTACAGCCCTGTGTCATTTAACAACAAGAATATCTTCTGAGAATTGTATTATTAGGCGATTTTATCATTGTATAAACATCTTAAAGTGTACTTACACAAAGCTAGGTGGTATAGCCTACTTCACACCTAGGATTCAGGGTGTAGCCTATTGTTCCTAGAATATAAGTCTGCATAGCCTGTGACTGTATTGAAAACTGTAGACAACTCTAACCCAATAGTATTTGTGTATGTAAATACATCTAAACATAGAGAAGGTACAATAAATATATAGTATAAATGATAAAAAGTGGTACTCTTGTATAAGGCACTTAGCTTGATTGGAGATTGCAGGACTGAAAGTTGCTCTGGGTGAGTCAATGAATGGGGAGTGAATGTGAAGGCCTAGAACATTACTGTACACTACTGTAGACTTTATAAACACTGTACAATTAAACTACACTGTTTATTTTTAAAGTATTTTAAATAGTAAATTAACCTTAGCTTACTATAATATTTTTATAAACTTTTAATTTTTTAACTTTTTGACTTTTTTGTAATAATACTGAGCTTAAAACACACGCATTTTACGACTGTAAAAAATATTTTCCCTCTTTTTAATTTTTAAAAAATGTTTAATTATTATGGGTACATAATAGTTGTATACATTTATAGGGTACATGTGGTTTTTTGATATAGGCATACAGTGTGTAATGATCAAATTAGGGTAATTGGGATATTCATCACCTTAGCATTTATTGTTTCTTTGGGTTAGGAACATTCAAATATCACTGTATTAGTTATTTAAAAATATAACAAATTATAGTTAAGCGTAGTCACCCTATTGTGTTATAGAATACTAGATTTTATTTATCCTGTTTGCATTTTTGTAGATATTAACCATCCCCACTTTATTCTTCCTCTACTACCCTTCTTAGAGTCTGGTAACCATCATTCCACTCTTTATATCCATGAGTTCTTTTTTTTTTTTTTTTGGTATAGCCTTTATAGAGAATTGTAGAGAGGTTCCTCAAAAAATTAAAAATATTTTATTTTTGTATATTCTTATTCTATAAGCTTTCTTCTGTTTTTAATTTCTTTACTTAAAAACTAAGACAAAAACCACATTATCGCTGTCTTCCACCTTCACATCTTGTCCCACTGGAAGGTCTTTAGGGACAATAACATGCATAGAGCTGTCATCTCCTGTGATAACATAGCCTTCTTCTGGAACACCTCATGGAGGACCTGCTTGAGCTTGTTTTATAGTTAACATTTTTTCTATAAACAGAAGGTGCATACTCTAAAATAGTGATTAAAAGTATAGTGTAGTAACTATATAAACTAGTAACATAGTCATTTATTATCATTATCAAATATGTACTGTGTATAATTGTATGTGCTATATTTTTATACAACTAATTTGTTTACATCAGCATCACCAAAAACACACGATAATATACTGTGCTGTGATGTTATGAGGGCTACAACATTACTAGGCAGTAGGAATTTTTCAGCCCCATTGTAACAATATGGGATCACTGTCCTACATGAGGTCTGTCTTTGACCAACACATCATTATGTGGTATATGACTTCTTAGTTACCTACTTACCTAATACAACATAAATGCTATGTAAATAGTTGTTATACCATATTGTTTAGGGAACAGCATCAAGGAAAAAGTCTGCACATGTTCATTACAGACACATCTGTGATTAGTTAATACCACATATATAAACCCACAGATATGGACAGCCTACTGTATATGTTTAAGGAGACCTAAGTAGTAACCCTGGAGGGCCTCATTCCTCCCTTCCCGTCCTTCACCTAAGGCTTACAATGACCCAGGCAGTATGGCATGTCTCTGCGTGCAGTACTATATAAGAAATGTTGGAAGACAGCTGCATTTCTTCACTATGTCCACTTTGCCCCTGATTATTTGGTTTTGGAATAATCGTCTGACTCCCTATGACTCACTTATGCTTATGCCTTTATTTGGATCAGCATATATTTCAATTCTGGAAAAATCAGGTCAGACAATATTGGAAATAGGTAAGACGTTTCCTCTACACTTCTAGGCCAGCTTTTTTGCTGAGGTGTGTTCAACACCCACAATATAGATTCCAGGAAGTAAGCCTCCTGAAAACAAGAACTCCTGCACACTAACCTATTTGTTTTAAATAATGAACCCCTCATTGTTCAACTTGACAATCACTTTCAGCTTTTATACCAATAAATAGTCTAAAAAGATAGCCAGCATATTTTAAAAACATTAATGTTCATTTTAGCTTTCCAGAAAATTATCAGTAAGTTGAGTATGAAAAAATCAAAATACTTTAAGTGTTTACAAATTCTAGTGGTGCACGTTCACAACACACACACAATCACCACCAGAACCTAGGTGAGCATACTGAACACATGGGTGTGTGTGTGATTAAGCCAGAGGATCTAGAAACATAATCAACATCAGTGAAAACTCAAGTGAAAGAGTGCCGTCTCTGAACTTGAACTGTAGCACATATTCTTTACACCAGTAGTAATCAGTCTTGATTGCCCATTAGAATCCTTTGGAAAGCAGTTAAAAATCCCAATGTTAAGGCCACAGGCCGCACCATTAAATGAGACTCACTGGAGATGGAGTTTAGTCATAGTTTTATAAACTCTCCAGGAAGTTCCAATGGGAAGACACATTTGATAATCAGTGCTTTACACAATAGTTTGCAACTGGAAAAACCTTGTTGAGGACTATATTTTTAAAGATATTTTTTATTCCTATAATGGACATGAATCTGACATCAGGAAGACACTCCACATATGTAAAGGTATAAATTTGTTGCAGGCACAATACTTTCCTAAGTGAGATGTTTCAGTGTAGCTTGTGGTTCTAAAAGTCCTTGTTCTTTATCTGCAAAATGCTCTCATGCATCTAGGGCCTCTGATATGATTCATTCTTCCCATGATGCACATTAGCATGTACAGTAAAAGTCCACAGAGGCAGACTTCATTAGCAGGGTGCCAGTGGAGTCACAGGGAAAAAAATCAATGTGGTACACTTACTGCCAGCACTGGGGAGCATTTGAGATTTTATTTTCACTGGAGTGCAATGCTGAAATGCCATTTTCTATTGATTTGCATTCCGTGGAAAGGTGGCAGGGAGGCACATTGTCCTTTAAGAGCTCTTGCAAACCTGCTGATGTGGTTTTCTTGACATTGTGGTATTTCGTGTTGTAACTGGTCTTAGTCATTTTATATTCCCAAATTATGATGAGGAGAAGTATGCCACTGATTACCAGAATAAAAAAACAAGAGTTTATTTCTACTCTTCATGAAGCTGGGTACTTCTCCTATAAAATCTTTATTCGACAAATCCATACACTTCTGAAATCTTCATAACTCTAGGTGAGACACTAAATTTTCCCATGTGTGAACTTTGCCAGGGTAATTTTCCACTACTCTTTGTTCTTTCTATCTCCTTTCCTTTATCTCTCATTGTTTTACTTAAGTTAGAGTTAGGAAGTAGAGAAAGGGAAAGGGAAGATGGAAGAGTGTATTCTTCATTGGAAGCTTTCTTGATGAGTCGCTGAATAAAACTTGATTTAGAACATAAAACAAAAATTAAAATTTAATCAGTTCCCCAAGCCCATAGAATTTATTTGAAAAAATTCTTACACTTGTGAGTTTTAAGGAGTATGATTTTGTTTTAGACATATCTTTCATGCCATAACTCAGAGTCTTAATGGAATTCTGTATCAATTAAATTCGAGGAGCCATATTTTATTTCTTTAATTTATTTTTATTTTTTAAAATTTTAGAGTTGTGAGGTACAAGTGAGGATTTACTACATAAGTGAGTCGCATGCAGGTAAAATTTGGGCTTCTAGCTGTCTCTCTCTCCCCTGATAGTGGACCAGGAACCCAGTGTGTTGTCACATGCCCCTCCCTCCTCCCTTCTTCCCCACCAGCAGAGTCCAGCATCTGCTGATCCCACCCTCGTGCTAACATGACTAGTGATCAGGGCCTGCTTATAAGTGGGAACACGTGGTATTCAATTTTTTTGTTTTCGTGATAGTTCACTTAGTATGATTGTCTCCAGCTGCATGCAAGTTACCATGGAGGCCATAGTTTTGTTCTTTACAGCTGCATAGTACTCCATCGTGTATATGTATCATGTTTTCTTTATTCAGTTCACTTTCAATGGGCATCTGAGTTGGAAGAACCATATTTTTAATAAGAATGTATAGAACTGAGTCCATTCTCAAAATGGAAATGAAAATAATGACAAAGTTATATTTGTGAAAACATTTATTCTTTCAATTGTAAAAGGTTAAAGATGTTACAATTGGGTTAAAATTTTAAAGTGTGATCTTATATCAGTGTAGGAAATTTATGAGTGTCTCCTAAGTTCATGTGCCTTGGACCGATAGTAAAAGTTCTTGGGAGTTAAATAAGGTACATTGATTTAGTTACTTATTCAGATTTATTCATTGAATGCCTGGTATTTTCCAAAAGCTAACCTAGGCTTTCTTTCAGGACATTTCCAAATAGATAGGGAGAGAAACATTTAAATAAATATAGTATACATAACCAGGACTGTAGTGATTGTGTGTATGAGGACACTATGGGACTACAGCAAAGGCCATGCCACCACTTTTCTAGATATTCAGTGACATCTTCATATATACTCATATTGACTCAACATGTTATATCTGAGTCTTAAATTGTGAAGGAGTTTACAGGAAAGAAATGCATGAAATGAATTCCAGGCGGAGGATACAGATATGCAACTACAAACAGTGCAGAGAGATTGACAGGGACTTGACTCTTAGAGTCAACTCTTAAAATTGAGGAGTTTTAGATGATGAGGCCCAAAAGGCAGCCAGGGACTCAAAAATCAGGCTAACGTGACTGCACTTCATTTGTTTGGGAAATCACTGCTGGTTAAAGGATAGTCAGTTCTTTAACTTTGAATGATAAATCTAATATTGGTGGAGAGCTGAAGGAGGGGGATAAAGACTTTAGGAGGCCAATGCAACAGCCCATGTGAGAATTTTAAAAAAGCAGTGGCCATCAGTGTAGTGAGGACATGACTGACACAACAAACTTCGTAGGCTGAGCACCAGCCTTGGCACCAAGTTGCCAGTCTCTGATTCTTCTGCAGCTGACTGACCAGTGTTGAGTACGTAGCACTTCCTTCTCTGGGCCTCAGATGTCTTTTGTAAAATAAAGAGCCCTGTCAGCCTGGGTGATCTCCATGGTCTCCTTTAGCTTTGAAACCGCATTGATTTTATCATTAGAGTACAGAAAAACAACCCCTTAAGAGTTTAGGGTATACATCTACTCAGAGTGGTAGAGGCAAGAGGATTAAAGAATCTTAGGGAGATTTACCATCAGAACATTTATTCATCCTTGAATTGCAACAACCAAAGTTTCTGATACATGCAGCACTGCCAAGGTTTATTTCTCCCCAGCCTTGCCCCATTTCATCGACCCCAGTGTCTAGTACTGAGTCAATGCAACTTAGTTCATTCCTTCTCCACAAAGTCCTTCCCTGGCTACTCCATCCTTATTAATCTTTGTCCACTGATCTCAGCAAACTCCAAAATGGTCATATTGTAGTGAACAGTTGCCAATTCCAATTCCCCTCTTTGGTTTGGAGAAATCCTCCATAATGAGATTATTTGTGATAGGGCCCAAACTCCCACTAAAAAGACGAAATAAAGAGAATTTCCCCTCTCGCTGTCTCTGATAAACAATTCAGAACAATTTAACTCTTCAGTTAAGGAATTTGAATTTTGAAAGAGTGCCACAAAAATGAAGGAAAAGGGACAATTACATGTGCAGCTATGGAAGCATCTGGCACAAGGGATTGAGATCAGCAGAAATGAAGAAATCTTGTATCATTTTGTTCTCATACAAGCATCCCTGTGGTTTTATTTTCTGAGCTGGGTTTTCCAAACATCCCGTCAGTTCTGTGAGCTAACAGATAGTCTTGCCATACATTCCTTTCCTGCTTAAGTAAGCAAAAGTTAGTTTTAGTTTACAACAAAAAACTCTAACTGAATTTTCTACTTTCTTTAGGACTTTTAGCTGTCCTTTTTTTCCCCAGGATCCTTGGGTCTTTAATAACTAAACAATATGAGGGTAGAGACTATATTTTATATTTAAAAATGGATTTAATTAAAATGCTCAGAACAATGTAGAATATTTAGGAGTTTATAAATTCATGTTTGTCAGTATATAGATTAATTTATGTCATGACATAAATGAGGAGTCTATTTTTGCATACGTGTAAGATTGATAATTGCAGGTTAAATTTCTTTTCTTTGAAATATTGATCTTACTTGATTTTAAAAATCATGGAAGAAAAAAATCATTATTTTCTTTTTATGGGTGAATGGACTGAATGATTAATGGTAGTAACAGTATGTCCTCTGCTAAAGAACTTAGATTTTTAAATTGAATGTTGATTGCAAAGTCTTGTTTTTATCTAGCAATGGGTATTTTATATGCTGTAGGTTAGAATCCAACTGATGTACAGGATGGTTTTCAATTTTCTTATGACTTTCAAATAGAAAAGCACTGTCAGAGAGACAATGAAGCTTAAAAATAATTTCAAATATTTAAATGCATTTGGGCAGCCTTTAAATGCCAACCATGGCAAATTGTCTCATCCTGGTATAAAATTCCCACTTGGAAAATCTTTTCTTTAAAAAGGTTACTTTCTTACTTTTGTTTCCTTTATGTTATGCAGAATGTTTCATGATAATTCTGTCCATGCCAATAAGTTGTATCCATATGTTACCATAATTCTTGTTGTATCCAACAATCAGATGCATTTTATGTACTGGACAAATCTTCATTAAAATGAATTATAAAAATTGAGTACAAAACATGCTTTTCTTGGCCCATGTTAGGGCAACTCTCAAGTGATGTCCCACCTTCTGAGCTTCTATGGGAATGGTTGGGGCTTCCTCCAAGACTGCACATAAACTTGAGTTTTCTTTCTATCCAATCTTTCGTTCCCTTCACTTCCCTAAGTGTTGATGCCCAGGAAACTCCTTACTAAATAAACTACCTACTAAATTCCCTGTTAGATTTTGCAATTTGGGGAACCAAGTCTATGACATGCCCCCAAAATCACTGGGAGTATGTGGCAGAGCTAGAATTTTAAATTCATATTTGTTGATAGCAATGCTTGTTTGAAAAATCTCCATACGAAACTACCACCCATTCAAATTAATGCAAGCCAAAATTATTCAAGCTAAGTCCATGGTCTGAGAACTACCCAAAAGACTTGTTCCTATGAAACAATCAAATAAGTGTGTGGAGTTAATGCTTACTGATCGGCTATGGTCATTAAAGCCCACTAGACAATCAGTTGTGGGAGTGATTTGGCTTTCTCAGGCCTTAAAACAAGTGGTTTGAAGCATCCATGGGACAGCGTAATTGACAGGTCTGCACTAAGCTGGCTCTTCTTCTGGACAATGAGTCCTCTTTTCAGCGTAGCAGGCCTCCTTATTCATCAATGGCCGCCCTATTAAAACTCATCCATTTTTGCTCTATTCTACCCTTTCAGCACTCCCTAACCCTAAAGCAGCGGTCCCCAACCTTTTAGGCATCAGGGATTGAGTTCATGGAAGACAATTTTTCAACATACAGCAGGGAAGGGATGGCTTCGTGATGATTCAAGCGAAAAACACTCATTGTGCATTTTATTTCTATTATTATTATTTCTTTTGATAAATTTTATTTTGTGATACCATAACTTACAATTAGAAAATTTTTATTTGGTTTTCTGTTTGTTTATTGTTGGTGTATAGAAATGTGACTGTCTTTTGCACATTGATTTTATACCCCAAGACTTTGCCAAAGTCCTTTATCAGTGCAAGGAGGATTTTTGACAGAATCTTTTGGGTTTTTGAGGTATATAATCATGTCATCTGCAAAGAGGGACAACTTGACTTCTTCTTTTCCTATTTGGATACCACTGGTCTTCTTCTCTTGTCTGATTGCTCTAGTTAGGACTTCCAAAACTAGATTGAAAAGGAGGGGTGAGAGTGGGCATCCTTGTCTTGTTCCTGTTTTCAGGTGAAATGGCTCCAATTTCTGTCTGTTTAGCAGTATAGTGACTGTGGTTTTCTCAAAAATGGCTCTTACTATTTTGAGGTATGTTCCATCTATTCCTAGATGTTCGAGGGTTTTTATCAAGAGGGGGTACTGGATTTTATCAGAAGCTTTTTTAGCATCTAATGATATAATCACTTGGTTTTTGTTTTTACATCTGTTGATGTATTTAATTACACTTATGGTCTTACCAATGTTGAATCAGCTCTGCATCCTGGGGAGAGAGCGGGGAGAGAGCCCACAGACTGGGAAAAAATATTTCCCAACTGTTTGACAAAGGTCTAACATCTAGTATCTACAAGGAACTCAAGAGTGCCAAAACGAGAAAAAAACTAATAGCCCCATTACAAAGTGGGTAAAAGATATGAATAGACACTTCTCAAAAGAAGACCTAAGAGCAGGCAACAGATACATGAGAAAATGCTCAGCCTCACTTGTCATCAAAGAAATGCAAATTAAAACTACACTGAGAGACCACCTAACTCCAGTCAGGATTGCTTTCATCAATAACTCAAAAAACAACAGATGCTGGAGAGGATGCGGCAAAAAGTGAGCATGTTTACACTGTTGGTGGGAGTGTAAACTAGTACAGCCTCTGTGGAAAACAGTGTCGTGATTTCTAAAAGATCTAAAAATCGACCTTCCATATGACCCCGCAATCCCCCTACTGGGAATATACCTGGAGCAATTCAAATTATTCTATAAAAAAGACACCTGCACACTATGTTTATCACAGCATTGTTCACAGTAGCAGGAACATGGAGCCAACCATGCTGCCCATCGAAAGAGGACTGGATAAAAAGAAATGTGGTACATGTACACGGTGGAATATTACGCAGTCATAAAAAAGGACAAAATCATGAACTTCATAGCAACCTACATGGTCTTAGAGTCTATAATACTGAGTGATCTTTCACAAAGACAAAGAATTGAGTATCACAAGCGGATTTGGAACAATTATCATAATACTATAAGAAAAGGATTGGCAGCAGTGAGAAACTGCTGGGAGGGGGGCAGGGAAGCATGATTGGCGGTAGTGGGAATCTGCCTGGGGAAGGGGAGCCACATCTCATCAACAAGGGTAGCTTCATAATGAACATCTGTATACCTAACCCTGAATTGTACCCCACAACTCTAAAATAAAAAAATCAGAAGAAAAAAAGAAAATTTTTATCCATTTATTTAGTTGGTAGGACAATGGCAAAATGAAATATTTCTATTATTATTATATTGCAAAATATAATAAAATAATTATACAATTCACCATAAAAATGAGGTGTGGACAGAAGTGGTAGATAAAATAATGTGTGGGCCACATGAGGACTAAAATAAATATTGGATTCTGGCTTAAAGCCTGCCACCAGATGCAGCTGCAAAATTGAAATACATCAACTCACTTGCCACTCACTGATAGGGTTTTGGTGAGTCTGAAAGCAATTGATTTATTATAATCTCTGTGTAGTCAAATTTTACTGGTAATGTTAATCTGTATTTTCAGCTGCTTTCTAGCACAAGTGTTACTGCCTCAGCTCCAGCTCAGATAATCAGGTATTAGATTCTCATAAGGAGCACAGTCAACCTAGATTCCTCACATGCACAGTTTACAATAGGGTTTGCTTTTGCTCTTATGAAAATCTAATGCCACAGCTGATCTGACAGAAAGCAGAGCTCAGGTGGTAATGTGAGTGATGAGGAATGGCTGTAAATACAGATGAAGTTTGCCAGCCGCTCACCTCCTGCTGTGCATCCTAGTTCCTAACCTGCCACAGACCAGTAGTGATCTGTAGCCCTGAGGTTGGGGACCCCTGCTTTAAAGGATGCTTTATTTTTCCTCTTGGCACCTAATACCATTTGTTGTGACTTTGTTAATTAATTTTGTTGTCTCTCTTCTTCCCCACTAGACTACCAGCTCCATAAGGACATGGACTTTTGTCTGTTTTATTCCCTGCTGCATCTCCAGCACCTAGAACAATGCCTGATACACATCAGACCCTTACTAGCATTTGTTGAATAAGTAAATGAAAAAAAAATTCTTCTTCGCAAAAGTATCCTCAGGCAAAGTTGTTTTCTCCTATAAATCCTGAAGCATTTAGTGTAGAACTTGATTATAAGATTCACCCAATTACAACATAGTCACAGGTTTACTTAAATATCTCCCCATTAACTCATCTCCAATCGTTTCACTAGAACTCAAGACCTCTAATCAAGTACTATATTCAAATGCACCAGTTATCTTATCAGTTTCACTTTCTCTTGGATTTTTTTTATTTTTTGAGCATTTCATTCCTTTTCTTCAGTTTGGACTAATTAGTCTTTCTGATTACTCACAGATGCCTTTTTGGAATTTCTTTTCAGCATCAGTCTCAGAATTTCATTAACCACTACTAACCTGTGTTGTATCCCTATTTCCTACATCCCATGTTTTCCTTTATCATCATTTACTTTCTATCTTTTTGTGGAGCACCTTCTCCAGTAACCTTCTTTGTCTATTAAAGAGTGACCATTCATATGCTAAAATGCTTTTATTCTCTCTTTATATTTGATAGATCTTCTATTGCAATAGTCCTTCTGCAATAATCCTTTTGAATAAAGTATTTCCTCAATAAGTCTGGCTTTTTGTGTGTGAAAGATTTAAAGCCAAATTGCTCCTTTTACAAACATGGAACCACTTCTCTTATTTTAAATCCACCTGGTGAGAAAATATTTCAACACTTTGTTTACCATTGAAGCTTTTCAGAGTTTTGTTAGCTGAATAATTTTGTTTCATATTAGCTTCCCTCTTATAGGGTTAGTTTTCCATTTTGTCTCATATACTCAGTTACTTCCTTGGCTAGAAGCGTATGTCATATTCATGGTTGTTTATTATTTATTTTTGTATTTCTGGAAATTTTCTGCATTACAAAGCTTACACAGCCCAGAAAGATAAGGATCAGAATCTCGTATCCCATTCCTCCTTTTTAGCTAGGAACAGGGATGTGACTTGGCTTTACTGAGGAACACTATGGATGAGAAAAGCCAACATCACTCACAATCAGGGAAATGCAGATTAAAACCAAACTGGGGTACCACCTTATACCAGTCAGAATAGCCATTATTAAAAAATCAAAAAAACAATAGATGCTAGCACAAATGTAGAGCAAAGGGAACATTTATACACTGCTAGTGGGAATGTAAATTAATACAACCTTTATGGAAAGTGGTTTGGAGACTACTCAAAGAACTAAGAGTAGATCTTCCATTTGATCCAGCAATCCCACTACTAGATATCTATCCTAAGAAACAGAAGTAATTATATAAAAAACACACCCACATGCTCATCGCAGCACAATTTACGATTGCAAAGATGTAGAATCAACCTAAATGCCCATCAATCTGAGAAGTGGTTAATTAAAATGTGGTATATATACCACAGAATACTATGCAGCCATAAAAAAATGAAATAATGTCCTTTACAGCAACATGGATGGAACTGGAGATCATCATACTAAGTAAGCTGACTCAGAAACAGAAAACCAAACTGCATGTTCTCACTCATATGTGGGCATTAAAAGGTCACAAAATGGAAATAAAAGACACCGGGGACACCAATAAAGGGGGGGGAGAGGAGGGGAGTTTGGGTCCAGAAACGACCTATGGGGCACAATGTTCACTGTCTGGGGAATGGGCTTCCTGAGACCCAATTTCCATCACTACACACTATGTCCATGTAATGGATAAACATGTGTACCCCAGAATCTAAAAAAAAGAAAAAAGAAAACAGAAAAGCAAACTGAGAGAGCTAAGGAAATAGGAACAGCATGGAGTTTCCGTTTTATAAGGCTTTGTTGGCAGAAGAGTTTTAAGTGAAGGTAGAGATGACTTGTCACAAAATGGCATTGGTGTTGGAAAATGTAATAGTAGCCATAAAATTAAGTTCTTAGACTTTATTGCTGGTGGCAGTTGATCTCATAGCTGCGTTAGACCTTTCTCAATTAAGACAACTGTGTTTCTTAATCTAATGTGCTAGCCTCCAGACACTTTCTCTAGACTTCACAAGACTCTGTAAGCTATGCAATATCCTTTAATGAGCCATTTTAACTTAAGTTAGCCAGAGTGAATTTATTGTCCAGAGGGTGGTTATTTCTGTTAAATCCTCATTATCATAACTTGTTTTGACTAAGCATAAGATAAACATTTTTGTGAAAAATAACGGTGAATTATGGTTAAACAAATTACTGTTGGAGATATGCTTTCTTTGCTTGAACAAGTCAATACAGGTCAGGTATGCAGCTTGTAATCTAGCAAACAATTTCGTTTCCTATTTTCTAAAAGAGAGGGAATAAAATAATAGCTTGCTTTCACGTGGTATGAGCAATAGTACTCCTTCATCAATTCACTTTATGTAAACTCTCTTATTCCCCAAGTTAATTTGCAGCAACCTAAATGTTTCCAAAGATGTTCTAGAAGATTCAATTAATTCACTAAATTAATCATTCATGCTGATAAGTCCTGATGAGAAGAACATGGTAGGTATCATATATGCTGTGGAAAGCCATGTAACTTTGATTTCAAAAGTAGATGATAGGTAGGGTATGGTATATAGCAATATTGTCAAACATATTCACCATGCTTCCCTGAACCTATTTTCACCTCCCAGAGAAAAAATATACCTTTATGTATCATGGATATAGGCTTGGCCATATAATTTATTTTGGTCATATAATTTATAAGTAGATGTGAACTGTATCAGTTCGAAAGAAAAGAGTGTATGGGAGGAATTTGCCTTGCTATTTATAACTTTTAAAATTTAATCTACCATGAGACTAGAAATGTTCTAGATAGAAGCTCTAGTCAGCCTGGGTCCTAAAATAAAGTCATATTTGACCCATAATAGATATGCAAAGTCAGTAAGAAATAAGTATGTGCTGTGGCAAGCCATTGATGTATTTTGATTGAAAGTTACTACTGCAAACCTTAGCCTAAGGTGACTGATAGAAACTATTTTATAACTTCGCTTTTCTAATCAATCCATTCATCTTCATAGGTTAAAAGTTTGTAGGCTTTTAAAATGACAGATCCATAGAAAACTACAATATAGATAAAACAAAGTCTTGTTAAATCATTGTTTGTGTCAAGTTTTCTGTACAAATTTACTGAGTTGTGCCATGGGAAAATCTTAGTAAGAACTTATTTGGTCCAGATGGCTTTCTGCAACCTGGTTCAATGAACATATTTATGATTTTCATGTTCATCACAGTAAATTTCTGCATCTTCTTGAGTACACAAGACTTGACATCACTAATCCTAAGTGTACAGTATGCAAGGCAAATGTGCAATCACCTTACTCCAATAACTTTACACTATGAAAAATAAATATTTTTAGAATTTAAGTATAAAACTCATAAATTAAAGAATATTTTAAGATATAGAAAACAAACTTAAGTAGAGAGAAATATTTTCAGCTTATAAGACTTCATTCTATCTGAGTAAATGTGTTTCTGAAAAATAGCATCAATCAGAATGACCTTTACTGCTAACAAAGTAGAAGAAATAGGGGATGATTTTTTTTTTTTGAGTTGGAGTCTCACTCTGTCACCCAGACTGGAGTGCAGTGGCCGCTCTCGGCCACCGCAGCCTCGACCTGCTGGGCTCCGGCGATCCTTCCACCTCAGCCTTCCGAGTAGCTGGAACTACAGGTGCGCAC
>CAUYQG010281918.1:0-24586 GCA_963574415.1 Tarsius wallacei | reverse complement strand
CCCTCCCCTCTCCCTCTCTTTTCCCTCCCCTCCTCTCTCCTCCCCTCCTTTCCACTCCCCTCTCCTTCTTCCTTTCTTTCACCTCGGCCCCCTTCCCTGCTGACGAGATAGAACATTTCCCTCAGCCCCTGCATTAATAATGCTGCATGTCCCCGGGGAGTTGAGGCATGCATATGTGTGTGTATGTGTGTGTGTCTCTTCAGAGCTCCTCGCCCGCCCATCAAAGACTGAGGGCATGGGGAGGGGTGGATGTGTCTACATGGGTAACTCCAATTAAGACAAATGTCAGCCCCCTCCGCAGGCTGCCCACCCTCCTGGTCACATAGTGCAGCCAGCGTGGGAGAGCAGGAAGGTTTTGCTGTAGCTGTCAGGCTCTGGCAGAAGCATCCAGAAGGAAGCAGAAAGACACCACGAGCAAGAGGGCTATGGGGCCCAGACGCCCTGCTGGGAGCTTCCTTGCAAATCCTGTCTCCTCTCAGGATCATTCCCGAAGGAGATGCTTTGGAAACATGGCGGCCGGTGGGTCCTTCCTGTGGGGCGACCCTCAGGCCCAGCTTCAAGGGCTAGGACAGTTCCCAGGCCCAGGGCCCCAGGCTGGCTGCTGGTTCCTCTGAGCCCCTCTTTGCTAGTGGCAACCCTCCACCAGAGTGAAGCTCCTGCACCAGCAGTTTTGACCTCCCTGGGAGAATTTCTAGAAATGTAGGCTCGGGCCCACCTCCTGAATCAAAACCTGAAAGTGACAAGGTGCCCAGTGATGGAGATACACATCACATTCTGAGCAGTACCAGAAGTGTGGACCTGGACTCAGGAAAGACGGACAGGGCGGTGTAGCAGAGGTCACTGCAGGGTTGGAGGTCACTTCGAGGTTGGGAGCTCGAGACCTGGCTCTGCTGGGTGCCTCCTGGATCACCTTGGGCAGGTCCTTCTGGTGCTCGGTTTCCCAGTCTGTGGAATGGGCACAACAGGGCTTCCATGTAGATAGGCAACTCATGGGCACTCACAGAAGCAGTGCGGACAGTTGTTGACCGTCATGACGGAGGGGGAAATGCACAGTGACCAGAGTTGATGCGTGTGAGATGGGCCTGGCCTGCGCGGATGGCGTGTAAACCATCTCGCAAAACCCCGAAGCACTCTCACCACCCGTAGACCCACGGCAGAGGGTGGCTCAGGCAGCAACACCACCTACCCGCATGCACATGGTGTCAAGACTGCAGCCCTATGCGTCCCAGCTCTTCCTGGTTCCAGCTCCCAAGTGCCTAACCATCTATGGTTATGGATGCTTCCCAGACCACCCTCTGTCCTCCCTTCCCCAAAGCACAGAAGGCTTCCCTCCCTTGACACCCCAGGCCCCTCCAGCCATCAGGATGTCCCCACAGAGCTAAATGAGATGGTTCTATTGCAAGTCAAGAGGCCATAAGCTGGCTCCCCCAGTGATCCTGTGAACCTGGTCACAGCACCGGAAGGGCAGGGTTCCTCTTATCTTGGCCTCCCATCACCCACAGAAGCCCACCTGTGTCCAAGGAGTCACTGCAGGCATCCTCTGAAGGCTCCAGAAACAGAGTTGTGCAGACAGTAGGCTTTGGAACCAGAAAAACCCAGAGCTCTAATTCCAGTTCTTCTATTTCTTGTGGCCATAGGCAAATTACTTTAATCTCTGCAGGCCTCAGTTTACTCCTCTGTAAAATGGGAATAATAAAAATCTGCTTCCTAGGGATGAACAGATTCAAGAGGGTTTGTTTAGAAACCACAGCACTGCCCAGCATGAGAGTCAGCACTCATCCGGGGGCGAAGGCTCTTATTGCTTCTCCTCCTCCTCCTATTCCTCTTCCTCCTCTTTTTCCTCCTCTTCCTCCTTCTCTTTCTTCTTCTTCATCACCATCATCATCAAACTCATCCCTACAAAGGAATCCTGTGAGGTGAGTGGGAAGGTTCTGGTGCCAAGGACATCAAGGAAGGATTGGCCTGGCTCACAGGCCAGCAGCTGTCCCGGTGCTAGGGCTCTTGTCCAGGAGCCTGGATCTGGGCCTGGAGCGGGCAGGGCTTTTGGAAAGCTCCGTAACCCGTGGCCGCCTGGTTGGCACAGTTCCAGAGAGTTCCCATGTTGTGTGGAGAAACATACATTCTTGGGTTTTTGTTGGTATATAAATTACTTCCTATGGAAATTACTTCCAGAATGATTTTTTTCTTTCACTTTTCCCTGTCACCTTTCCCCGAGAGTCTTGTCGTGGTGACCTATAGTCACGCCCAGGAGCCCTGCTGGCCATGCCGTGCTGTGACACGGGCTGCCTGTGGGGCCTGAGCCATAGAGAACCCCAGACAGCTGCTGGTCGCCGCCCTCAGGTCGCCACAGCTCTGGCCTCATGGTACAGACCCCGAAGGCCCCCGTTCACACAGAGGCATCTGAGCGGGCAGAACATTGTGTTGTCATGGCCCATGCCTTCCTGAACCAGCAAGAGAAGTGTGATTGCCTGGATTAACAGCAGTACCTGCAAGGCCCTGGGGTGAGGACGGCCTCAGCTGGAAAAAACGGCAAGAGGGGAGAGAGATGGGACGCGGGCTTGGGGCTGCGTCTGGGGCTTTTGGGAGGGATTCAGGCGTCCCGGTAGGTCTGGTCACGCAGATGAGGCCACAGTTTTGGTGACTGAGGCGGAGCTCTCCTCGTCATCAGAGAACACTCTGGGACCCAGGGGTGAGGCACACGCATCTGCGATGGGTACGTACATGCTGACTGGGCCTGTGGGCTGCTTCCCACTGGATGAACCCCCAATGCTCAGCCTTGCACATGAGGCCCCCTCGATCTGCACAGCGGCCCATCTCTCTGTCTCTATTTTTATCTGTTAAATCACTTTTTTCAGCCGGTGGTTTGGACAAAGACATGGAGACCATGTGCATCAAATTTGCAGATGACTCAAGGCTGGAGGGGCTGGGAGATGATCTCGCCAGCCGAGAATGCCGGGTCAGGAGCAAACCCGGTGAAACACAGCATCCATAAACCCAGCGACTCGAATGCAGTCTCCAAAAACCGATTGCACAAGAGCAGGATGAGGGAGACCTGGCTTGACTGCAATTCACATAAAAAAGGATCAGGAGGTCTTGGTCGGCCTTAAGTTTGACATGAGCCAGCTGAGTGATACGGCAACTGGGAGGGAAGAGAAACACCACGGATCATCCTGACGGTAGCTTGTCCTGCATTCACCCTTGGTGACCGGAGGCGGGGAAGGGGTGCGGGGAGAGACAGCAGTCTGTCACAGAGGACAAGACCCAGAAGGGACAGTCACTGTAAGAGTGGATCATGATGCACAACAAGAACATAAAATTGTCACCACAGCCCTCCGAGGCTCTGGGCTGGGCAGCTAGGGGGTATAGGGCCATGCGGCTCACGGGTGGTAGGTCCATGCCCTTGACCATGCCGCTCTGCTGCCTTTCCGTGAGACAACACCTTGTCTGCTTTCTCTTCCCCATTTTACAGATGAGGAGACAGGACCGGAACCCTGGGGTCTGTCTGTCTACAGTCACGCAGCGGGTGGACTGCAGACTCAGGCCCTCCCTGGACACGCTCCCATCCTCCTGCCCTCTGTCGGAGGCCTGAATGCCACCCTTGAAGACCTGAAACCCTGGTTAAATTTCACGTGACAGACACGCCACAAAGGGTCCCAACCACCCTGCCTCACCAGACATAGCAGAATGCCTATGATTTTGCCTTTCCCTTGTCACATGGAGTTCCCACTCAGGACAATAATCGCTATGCCTAACTGGACCCCAGTGGGATATTTACACCACAGAGAGCTTTGCGACCCTCGACCAGGCGCCTCCGTATGTCTCTACGTGGTTTTAAAGAGGTTTTCCACCAGAATCCGCGTGTTCTCACTTCTATGTGGGAACTAAATGACTACAAAAATGGAACTTGTCGACACTGGGGACACTAAAAGGGGGAGGGGAGGTGGGAGGGGGTCAGGGTTCAGAAGTGACCTATGGGGGAGCCCCATCTGGGGACCGGGTCGCCTGGAGACCCATCCCCAGCAGAATACAACATGTCCATGTAACACACAAGCTCGTGTACCCCTGAATCTAAAATAAAATTTAAATGTACAAAATGGTTTTCCAGTTAAACTGCTCATGGCCACTTCTCAGGCCTCTACCGCTTTCAAATTTGCCGTAATTAACTAGGCTTTCACATTAAACTAAACATGGATTGAGTATCTTCTATATGCCAGGCACGGTGTCGGATCTTCCACATGTATTATCTCAGTTAAACTTCACAACAGCCCTGTGAGATGGGTCATGATCATCCTCATGTCATAGTGAGAAAATTGGCTGAGTAGGGTGATCAACTGTGCTGGATGGCCTGGAACTGAGTGACCTCCCAGGACATGAGATTTGCAGTTTTAAAACCAGGACAGTCCCAGGAAAACCTGGACTGGCCTAGAGAAGCACAGTAAACTTCCCGAGGTCACAGAGCTAGGAAGTGGCTGAGCCGGGTAGGAAGGCACTTCCCCTGACACTAAACAGGTCTTGGTAGAAATGGATGAGGAGGAGGAGTCAGCAATGGGCACTGGATGCCTTTCTGACCTCTTCTCAGACTCCTTGAAGACTTGTTTTATTTCCCTATTTTCAGTTCTATGTCAGAAAGCCAAGTTCCTACGTGGGTGACACAGGAAAGAAGCTACTTCCTGGTGCCGAGCCCTGAGTGTTTAGAAGGAGCCAGAACGAGCCCCGGGGTGGCAGGAATTCTGGAAAGCTCTATTCCTTCCCCGTCCCCTTGCTCACACTGCCTGGAGGGCTCAGGTGAGTTTCAGACACCAGGAACTGGTGTCGCCGGGCTCAGATCGTAAGAAGCGGCTCAGCTGAGCTGCACTGGGGTACACATTTTAACATGGACACCGACCCACTAGGACGTGTTGGCGTGAGAAGGTGACTTTGGTGGCAAGGGGCCGGCGAAGGAAGCCCACCAAGGAAGGAACAAAGGAAATGAGGGAGAAGGGGTCATGGAAGGCAGTCAGGGAGGCTGGGTTCTAGCCTTTCCAATCCCACATGGGAAAGGAGTTTCCCCAACCATGAGGCCCAGGAGATGCACGCAAAACCAGGGCCAGCGTAATGGGGCGGCAACCCCAGCTCAAGGTCAGAACTTTCCAACGACAAGGTCAACAGAAGAGCAGCTGTGAAGCCTTCTGCCCCATCGGAGGCCCTACAGGGAGAGGCTGGGTGACCACGTGCACAGGACCCTGTGGGGAGCATTCCTATAGTCCACACGAAGCGAACTGGACAAGCTCTCGGCTCTCCCCCCCACTTCCAAGTCCCTCTGGCAGACGCTGGCTTCCTCCCCTACAAATGGGAATGTGCATTCCCATTGCAGTAAGCGGAGTGCTTGGCTTGCAAAGGTCAGGATGCTGGGCTGGTTTGGGGAACAGCATGCCCAGTGTTTCCTGAGGTCATGTCGTCAAGACGTCTCTTCATTCATGTCTGAAAGGGACACAGACCGTAGAGATGTATGTGTACTTGTGAAGGGAGGGTCCTTCACGAGGAAGGGATGCAGATGGAGACCGGTAAAAAAAGTGGAAGTGCTGGGCGCGGTGGCTCACGCCTGTCATCCCAGCACTCATGGGAGGCTGAGGCGGGAGGATCGCTTGAGCCCAAGAATTTCAGAGCAGCCTGGGCAACATAGCAAGAATTCATCTCTTCAAAATATCAAAAAATAGCTGGGCAGGGTAGCATGCATCTGTAGTCTCAGCTACTCGGGAGGCTGAGGCAAAAGGATTGCCTGAGCCCAGCAGGATGAGGCTGTAGTGGCCGTGAGCATGCCACTGCACTCCAGCTTGGGTGACAGAGGGACTCTGACTCAAAAAAAAAAAAAGCAGAAGCCAACCGGGAAAAATCAGGACACCAGGACTCTGAGAGCCTGAGAAATGCCATCATAGTCCCTGCCATTTTGCTAACACAAACCGGGATGGAAACTCACCAGCTGAGTGCCGACCGCAGAGTGCATCCTGCCAAGCAGCAGCTAGCGAACCACAAGCCTTCTTCCTTAGCTACCCAGCCCCCTAGCGACCAACTAACCAGCACCCCTTCCCCAAACCCCTATACTTCACCCTTAGGCCGTAAGCGGGCAGCCTTCAGTTTCACCTGGAATCCCACCCCCCCGCAGCTGGTTCTCCTCCTTGGAATAAACCCTTGTGGCTCTTGAGCTGCCTGTCTCCTATCTCTCTTTTCCTACCTGCTAGTTTCCTGACCTAACAGATGCTTTCTCCCTGGGGCCACAGAGCATCAGAGCAGAGCTCACCCCCCCCACCCCACTCACCACCCCCGCCTCCTCTGGCCCAGGTGCAGCCTTTGGGTCTTTGATCTCCTTTCTCGGGGCTCCTGGAGGGAGTCAGAAGGGTCACCTCATCACTGCTTCGAGACACACCCGTGGGTTTGACCCACTGGCTAGTTCACAGGAGGAAGGTGGGTGGGGGGTCCCACTGGGAGGTTTTGATGCTCACGGGGGTGGTGCCCTGTGTTATCAATCTCCCCGTGAGGACCAGGGTGGTCTGTGCCGTCTCTAGGTCTTTCTCACTTGGGCTCCTGCAGCACTGTGTTGTTACCTCCTGAGAACACCCATCTGAGCAGTCGCTTCACACCCTCCTCCAGGGCTGCTCCACCCCCGCCCGGCAACACTCCCTGCCAGTGCTCTTTCCCGCGTGCTGTTCCCTGGCCCAGAATGTTCTTCCCCTCTCTGCGCTGCAGCTTCCTCGTCTGAAAATGGGGGTTAAAAATAGCATCTGCTTCCTACGGTTGCTGGGAGGATTTGGTGAGTGAATATGTATAGGGCCCTTAGAATAGCACCAGACATGTCTGGGTTAGCTATTTTGGGTTATTATTTTATTAGGATGGCCAACTCCTATTCATCCTGCGAGACCCTGGGTCATCTCCTCTTGGGAAGGCTTCCGTGTTCTCCCTAGACAAAGCTTTGATTTATATTTTATGTATTTTATTTTGCTGCTTACTTTGGGATCCCATGACATTTACTTTTTTGGGACATGTAATTAGCCACGTGTCGTGTCACGGGCTCCCATTAGACCAGGGGCTCCTCGGTGCAGTCAGAAATACATCTTAGTTCTGTCCTCGGTGGCTACCCAAGTGTCTGGCACCTGGCAGTGGCTACAGAAACTGTTTTTGCCCAAACAAATGGAAAGTTGAATAACCAGAAAGCTGTCCCGTGGTCCTGAGAGCCTCCCTGCTGGTCCTTATTAGGATGGTGTTGTTCCAGCCTCAAGAGACCTACACCTGTCCGCACCTCACCCTGTCCCCTCTCGTCCTCACATCCATGGACAGACATCTCATCTTCTCACTTTCTTGAGACGTTCTGGGTTTGGAAAGCAGCAGCGGTTTAGGAAAATGGGAAATTACCAAGAGCTCAAGCACGGAACGCATGTAACTCCTCGAGTCTTCCTGAAATGTCAAGAACTTGATTAGAGCCAGCCTGGTCCCTGGTGATCTACAGGAAGGATGATCTGTTTGTCCTAGAGGAGAAAGAGGGATCACCCTTTATTTACAAACCAGCCTGGCTAATCCCTTCTGACAACATGGGAAGTCATTCTGCCCAACCGGAGCATGAGTCCAGGGTTCCCTTAAGGAAGAACCCTCTTCTACTCAATTAAAGCAAAGGCTGAACTCGCTCTGACCCCGCCATCCTGCAGCCAGGAAAGTGGGCTGGCTCCTTCAGCGGGACAGCTGCTGGGTCTCCGGACCGAGTCTGATCATCAGGACAGCTCAAGTATTTGCTGGGGTGAGAAGCACAGGAGTGGGGACCGCCCTTCCCTGGTCCTTCCTCCTGGCCTGGCCTTGGGTGCCGGGAGATAGTGTCCCTCGGGCCCATTCTCCCTGCCCTGCTCCCAGGGCGGGCCCAGTGGTAAGAATTCGTGAGCAGCCCCAGAGGCAGGCAGGGACCCCTTAAAGCCCTGGAATCCCCCACCTGCTCCCCTGTCCTGTTCTATGTAGGTCAGCATCTCCAACTCAGGTCCACCTGCCAAACCCCGCCTCTGTCTGAAGGAATGAGTGGAGACCTAAACATGATGGCTGCATGTGATCTCACTGGAAAAGCACATGTTCTGGAGTCTTCTGTCCCCTCCCTTCCCCTCCTCTCCCCTCCCACCCCTGCCACAACCAGCAGCCCCCAGGAATCTGTCTGGAGGGAGAAAGCTTACAGCCGGCCCACTTCCATAGGATGGGGGACTTTCTCCAGGAAGTTCATCTACATAGGAAATCATCCTTTTCTTCTCGCTCTTCTCAATTACAAAATAATAAGATTGTTCAAAATCCAATAGCATGAATGTCAACATTGGCAGGGATGGCCGCAGGAAATTTAATTGCACAATCGGTGCCAGTTAAAGATGGTATGTGCTCTCCTCAGCTTTTAATTCAAATTGGGATAAAATTCACTGATCTTACAGACTCAGAAACAGAGGCTTGTCACGAGGCCAGGAACGGATCTGAAGGCCGCTGGCTTCATGTTCTGAGTCTCCTGCCTTTTCCCCCTCAAAACGCCATCCCTGATTCGGTCTTTGAGCCGATTTTGAACATCAGCTCTCTGGTTTCTTTGGCATGTCCGAGGGCCAGATGTTTTTTATTTGAGAGCAAATTGACACATTAAATTACACTGTGCAAACATTAAAGCCAGCCGAGGGTAAACAGGCCGAGATTCATTGAATTTTACGGGTCACAATAATGTTTATGTAATTTAACAAATTCCTGCCCCGCTGCCGAGTCTCTCCGAGAAGTATTAATTTAAGAAAGATGAGACCTGCCCTGCGGCTCAAGTCCCATCGCGGCATGGCGGCCCCTCAGATCTCCCGCGGCCCGCAGGTTTTCCCGCTGAGGATCCGAGCTCCCTGAACAAAGTGAGGCAGCACCGCTTGGCCTCGCGGTCCTGAAGCGGCACCTGCCTTCGTTGCGTGGAGCCCTTGTGGAATGCTCTTGCCCCGGGACGTCTGTTGGGGCTGTCTGTCAGGATCCCTCCACTTTGATTCGTTTTGGTAGCAGCGCCGTGATTTTTCTCTAGGAACCAACATCCCATTTCCTGATCCAATCCCCCCAGGTCCAGACCCCTCCACCCTGCACTGGGGTTGTTGAACTCGCGCTCCGGGCCTGGCCAATCAGAGCACTCCATTCTGCACTGGCGTTGGTGAGCATGTGCTCCAGGCCTAGCCAATCAGAACACACCATCCTGCACTGGCGTTGTGATCACGTGCTCCAGACCTGGCCAATCAGAGCACTTCATCCTGCTCCGGCCGTTGGCAGTTGGTTCAGAGGTGGGAAGGTGGTGAAATCTGGGCTAAAGAGCATCTGTCCCAGATCTTTTGCAGAAACTGACAGAATTAAGGAGCTCTCTTTCCACTGGTCTTAAGTGGCCACATGGAGGCCAGGAGCCGCTGGGCACTGTCTTGCCACCAGCTGGGAAAGGTTGGTGGGACTGAGGCCAACACAGACGAAGGTAAAACTGGAGAAGGGCCAATCCCAGGAGATATTTTGAGGCTCCGGTCCACCTGTGGTTGAAGGCTACACCTGGGCTTTTTGGTTATGTGAGTTTGAAACCAAGTGGTTGATTTGATAAGGTCTGCCTGCCCTGCTTGCTTTTGGTCACTTGCTTTTTGTTTTGTTTTGTGTTTCCTTTTCCCATGAAACTGAAGACCTCCCTCTAAAAGTAGATTATTCATGTTGTAAGAAGCTTAAAGATCACCCTATCCCCACAATGGACAGATGAGGAAACCGAGACTCAGAGAGGTGAACTGACTTGCCCAAGTTCATGCTGCAAGTTCATCGCCAGGCGGCAGGTAAAATTCCAGCTCAGACTTCTTTCCTTCACTGGCCCCTTTATAGATGACACTTATAGGTTGCCATGGCAATGATGACCATGATGATGGTCACTTCAATTGTTTTTCAGGAAGTTAGCCAGCTCCTCTCCAGTTCAAACCAGTTATGACCACTGACCTTTCAACTGAGCCTGCCTAAGTGCCAGACGAAGAGGGAGCCTTTTGACATGGGATGACTGGAAACTCCACCCTCAGATCCTGCTGACTTGGCCGTTTTCTGTCCATATGTCCCATGCAATGCCATGAACCCCGACTCTCTTGTGTAGAATGAGCCTGTTGTCTCATTTCCCCACTGCCAACCACCTTTCCCCACATTGTAGGCCACCCCACTTCCCTAATCCATCAACATGCCTCAGCCTTATCTTCAGGGAGGCAGATTTGAGAGTCATTCTCCTGCCTACTCACCTGGTGCCATTGTGAAGAAGTTCTCTTCTGTAAAACCCAGGTCACAGTGATGGATTTACTGCAGAGGTCAGAACAGTCCTGGACCTGGCCAGTAATGAGTTAATTAACCCACGGTCTCTGTGAAGCCCCATGGCTCTCTGCTGAGAATGGAACCTGGCCCCACACTTCACAGAACTGGAGTCAGACCCCATGGGACTCATCTCACTCAAATGGAATTCCCTCAGGCTCTCCTAGGATTCCCTCCACCCCTGCTCCAGCTGGCTGGTCTGTTTCAAGCACATGCTCTCTGTCTCACCCCTGCCTCTTCGTTGTCCCCCATGGCCTACTAAGCCACCTTCCCATACTGACCATCCTCAAGACCAGGTTCAAGTCTCCCCACAAGGAGGCCTCCCTCCAATTCAGAATTCCCTCCTCTGAAATCCCAGAGAAACTCAGTTGGTTCTTCACCTCCTTGCCCTTAATTATATGAATTAAAAGCCACGTTAACATTTGTGTGGCTTCTTGTATTCTATGGTCATCTCTTCTGTCTCTTTATAGCTAGAAAAATTCCTGGTGCAGTTCAGGGCACATGAAATCATAAAGTATTCGTGCTGAAAGGGATCTCAGAGAGCTTAAAGATCACCCTGTCCCCACAATGAACAGATGAGGAAACTGAGGCTCAGAGAGGTGAAATGACCTGCCCAAAGTTCATTGCCAGGCAATAGATAAAATTCCAGCTCAGACTTCTTTCCACAACACCAAGCTCCATCCCCTTGACTGGCTTATTTTCCAGTTGAGAGTGTGCCTGGTTTGATTGGGTTGGCATCTTACCATCCCCTAATGGTACTGAGTCGGCATGAACAGAAGAGAGAACAGTAGACTTGACAGAATCAAAAGATCTGGTTTCAGCATCCAGCTGGGCTGTGTGACCTTGGACAAGTCCTTCCACCTCTCTTGGCCTCCATGTTCCCAACTGCAAAAGGGAAGGCCTTGAACTAGGTCTGAGGGCCAGTCAGTTTTATCTGCATCTGTCCCTTATTGGTTGGTGGGACTGCCACGGTGCTGTGTGGGAAGGATCTGAGAGGCAGATCTGGGCTCAGCAGGAAGCAGGCACTGTCTCTCCCAAGTTAGGAGCAGGGTGGGACCCATCACCAAGCACACCAGATTTTGCCCTCTCTGGACTAGATGCTTTTTGAGGTCCTTGCTGTTCTGCTATTCTGTTTCATTAAGTCTTGGTAAAAATGCAAACACAGAGCTCCCATTCAACGTCAGGACCCCTGTCTGGTTCTGCCGTGGTGGGCTGCCCTCTGCCTTTTCGTGCAGACCCTACCACCCATGAAAATTCTGGACTCCAGGACCTGTGGCCTCACCCAACAAAAGTTCCCTTTGGTCTGACCTGAGATCCACTGAGCAACTGGGATGTGGGATGTGGGTTTGGTTGGGCCAAGGCATGGGAAGAGGCATGAGGTCATGGAGAGAAGCAGGTGTTGGGATTTGGGGGGGGGCTGGGGACTTCACTTCCAGGTTTGCAGGGTTCAGCCTGTGGTAACAGCTCCCGTCCCAACATCTCCAGGGGAAGCAGGGACCTGGTGCAGGCTCCCCAGAAAGACAGGGCCAGGAGACAAGGTCATGTAGGAAAGGAGGTGAGGATGAACCGACTTCTGAGATTCAGAGAAGCATCCTGCTTGAAGGTGCTGCTCCAGCCTCCTCTGAAGGCCTGGCCTTTCCCCGGGAGCGCTTTCTCCCTCTCTTACCAGTCCCTCCGAGGGTGATGACAGCCCTAACACTGCGACATTGTGCTGAAATAATCCACTGCAACGATATATGTGACGTGCCCCTGGGAGGCCTGGGGGATGCTCAACCAGGAACTTTGTGCCCCCTCCCCAGCTCCATTCCCTCTGATCTGAGGAAGTTCAAACTTTCAGTTAACAAGCCTGCCCCTGTGTGCTGATGCTAGAAAGACAAAGTGGAGTGAGATGCATGCTACTTGGCTTTTTTTCAGTTGCGGGGGACAGGAATAATACCCAAAGTAATTAGAAAAGAAAAGAAAAAGAAATCTATTGGGTCATAGAAGTATGTCGCCCCCTCCCTCCCTCTCTCCCCCCCTTCCTCCCTCCTTCCTCCCTCCCTCTCCCCCACAACCGGCTCTCCTCAGTTGCAGGCCAGGTGGCTATTGGAAGACCTTTCAGTTAAGCAAATACAGAGGCGAGGAAGGAAGGCTTCTGATTGGCTGGCTCGGGTCATGTGGGCGGGTAGCAGGCAGGACCAGCCCCGTCCAATCTTCGTGGAATGCGCTGGCTGCTGGAAGCAGAGGTTATCCTCTCAGAAGCGACTGTCCAGGCAGTTAGATGGAAGCAACCGCAGATGTCTGCTCACCAGGGTTTCTGGAAAGGAGGCATTTCCTCTTTGGGAAACTCGTCAGGATGTGCTGGCGTCCCTCGGGGTTTTCATACCAAGTACCCCCACCCGCCTCCCTGTAGGCAGAGCTGATTACAACTCCGCGTTGACACTTAGTCCCTGCCCGTCCACCGGCAGGGAGCCAAAGGCCGCATAACCAGCAGGTCTCGGCTGGAGGCTCTCCGGAGAGCATAATGACACGGTGCTGACCGCGCAGGCTGTGGCCCAGGGCCCGGCGGGGCAGATGCTTCTGAGGCTTGTGGTTTGCTGCCTGCCAATGTCAACTCTTTTCTGTCTAACTTTAGAAACCCACGGTTGGCTTCCCTCGCATCAAAGAAGTCAAGTATCCAACTCCAGAGGGTGTGTATTTTTAAAATGACAACAACAATAACCAAATCAAAACAAAACCAGAAAGAGAGAGAGAAAAAATCCAGTGATCTTTCAGAGTCAAAGGGACCCTTGCACAGAGAACCCCGAGTGTCCCGGAAATGCCCGCTGACTGTGGTCAGCCTGAATTAAACATATCTGCCCTGTTTTTAAAGCTAAAAAAAAAACCGAAATGACCTTTAATTAGCAGACCCATTTCTTTCCTTCCCATCCAAGCCAAGTGTTTCGTGCAGGGCTCCACTTCCTAAAAAGGCCAGGGGGCTGGAGCCGAGGTCCTTACCTTCCACAGGGTTCTGTCCTGCCCATGCATCCCCTGGCTCATGGCGAGGGAATGTGTGTGGTAAGAGGAGAAGGGCGGGGGCATCCGAGATGCCCACCCAGGGAGGGGTGCTGGCCGGTGGAAGTCTGGCCACATTCCAATTTGGCACTGCCAACTCCAGCAAGTGCCCTGAGCTCTCCAGTCTCTTGCTTCCTCATCTGTTAAGTGGGAATCTTGATGCCTGGCCAGCCCACCTCATGGTGGAGGATATGGGTGTTCTGAGAAGTATCACCCCCTCCATGAAAGGGTGGCATTGTTGCTAATCTACCCAATGCTGCCATCTCTGTTCTTCCTCTTTGTGTTTAAACACCCCTTTCCCGGGTTTAAACACCCCTTCCACTTTTCTCTGCCTGGTCTGTCTCCTCCGTCCTTCCCCCTCTCCCCAGCCCCCCCCCCCCACGCTGTGGGCACATCCATCTGGTTTCCAAGCAATGAAAAGCCCAAAGAGAGGCGACATGAAGGTCTAGCCAGTACTGGAAAGGTGGGGGTTTCCGAAAAGATAGGGCAGGGTCTGTGTGGGTGCCTCTACCCGGGACCTCCATTTATGTGTCTTTTCCAGGTCAGCTGGCCTCCCTCCCTCCCTGTGGACATGAGGGCTGTACGAAAGCATTAGTCCTTTTAGCTCCAACTGGTGGCACGGCCCTCCAGGAAATGTTCCTCTGTCAGCTGCCAGAGTTGGCCAGGCAACTTAGCCTCTGATTGGGGGGTCACTCATCAGCCTAAGGGAAGGGTAATTTTTTCTGAAGGCTGTGGCCATGAAGGGATAGGGCAGAGGCTTAAAATAAAACACAAACGGCCACAGAGAAGACCAGCACAGAGCACGGACAGGCTCGTGCAGACGTCAGGATTCATTTACGGACACTCCTGAAACTGAAGTGACTCATTCGGGCATCAGGGCCAGGCCAGGCCCACAGGCTCCCTGGGCTCCGAGTCTGCAGACTCTTTCTTTCCTCAGCTCGGCAAAGGCAGAGAAAGAGAAGCACTGCTATGGCCCCCTGGAATCAATCCCTAGATCTGTGCACACAAGGCTCCTGGTCACAGTCCTGTGATTTTTAAAAAGCTTCCTTAGTTGTTGTTGCTGTTTAAGTGAAGCAAAATACACACAGTGACATACATGTACACCATCATTGGTTCGTGGCCTATGAGGAACCAGGTCGCACAGCAGGGGGTGAGTGGCAGCAAGCGAGGGAAGCTTCATCTGTATTTACAGCCTCTCCCCATTGCTTGCATCACTGCCTGAGGTCCACCACCTGTCAGAGTATTCGTTGCATTAGATTCTCATAGGAGCGTGAACCGTATTGTGAACTGCGTGTGCAAGGGATCTAGGTGGTGTGCTCCTTATAAGAATCTAATGCCTGATGGTTTGAGGTGGAGCTGAGGTGGCAATGCTAGTGCTGGGGAGCGGCTGCAAATACAGATCAACATTAGCAGGGAGGTTTGCAGGTACACCCGCCCCTCCCCCACCCCCACCATGGTCCGTGGAAAAATTGTCTTCCACAAAACCAGTCCCTGATGCCAAAAAGGTTGGGAACCACTGGTATATACCATGTCAACCAAGATATAGGACATTTCTCTTGCTCTAGAAAGTTATCTTGTGCCCCTTCTAGCCACACCCACTCCAAAGGCCACCACACTTCTGGTTTCTATCACCAGAGCTGAGTTTTATCCGTTCTAGAATTTCACAGAAATGGACTCAAACTGCTTGTTCTTTTGTGTCATTCCTTTCACACAACATGATGTGAGATCCATCCCTGTTGGTGTGTGCACCAGTGGTTCATTCCAATTTCTGCTGGTTACTGTTCCAGTGCATGAAGATGTGGCAGTTGGTCCATCAATTCGCCTCTGTCTGTAGACATTCTGGTTGTTTTCAGCATGGGGGTGTTGTGAGGAAAGCTGCAATGATCATTCCTGTACAAGTCATTGTGGAGTCACATATTTTCACTTCTCTTGGATAGATACCTAGTAGCGGAATTGCTGGGTCATAAGCTGGCAGATGATTACTATTTCACACTCTCCAGCAACGCACGAAAGTTCCCGTTGCTCTACATCGTCACCCACATTTTGTGCTGTCTGTCTTCAACCATTCCTATTGTGTGTGTGCAACAGGGGCTCACTGTGGCCTTCATTTGCATTTTCCTGATGCTTAATGATGTTGAGTGCTGAATTTCGTGTCTGTGTTTACTGACTGTTTTTATGCTCTTAGGGCACAAATATATCCCCCTAGGCTTTCTTCTAAAAATTGTATGGTTTTAGCTTTTACCTTTAGGACTTTGGTATGTCTAAAATTAATGTTTGTGTGTGGTGAGAAGTAGAGTTCTAAATTTATTTTTGCCATGCATTTATCCAGTTGTTTGATATTTGTTGCAAAGACATTCCTTGCCCTGTTAAATTGGTTTGGCTCTTTGGTTGAAAAGCCATTCCCTGTGTGTGTGTGTTGGGGGGGGGGGTTGGGAGGAGATTTCTGGTCTTTCTAGTCTGTTCTATTTATCATTTCTTCCCTTGTGCCAATGCCACACTGTCTTGATTATGTAGCTTGATGGTAAGTCTTGAAATCAAGGAACGTTAATTCTCTAAGTTTGTCTTTCTTTTTTGATATTGTTTGACTAATCTTCATCTTTGCTTTTCCATATAAATTCTTAATGACATGTTTCTTGTCATTTTCTACAAAAACACATTTTGAGATTCTCATTGGGATTGCTTTGATCCATGAATAAATTTGGGGAAATTTGACATCTTAACTATATTGAGTTTTTCAACTCATGACCAGGAATGTTTCTTCACTTATAAGGTCTATGTTAATGTCTCTTAGCAATATTTTATCATTTTTACGACAAATATTGTTTATATTTTGTTAAATTTCTTCTTAAGCATTTTATGTTTTAAGATATTAATGCAAAATGTTTTTTTAATTTAATTTTCAGACTTTTTATTGCTGCTAGTACATAGAAAGACAGTAGACTTTTGTATGACCTTATGTCCTATGACCTTTCTAAATTCACATATTAGTTCTAAGAGTTGTTTTGTAGAGTTCTGTGGGCTTTTCTACATCAAAAGCAATGGTGTCTATAAAAGACAGTTTTACTTTTCGTTCCCATTTTGGTGTCTTTATACATTTATTTTTTTTTTGTTCTGTTTCCTTGTCTAGGATCTCTAATCTGATGATGTGGAGGAGGGCCGAGTACAGACATTCTTATTTTCACCTTGGGGGTTGGGGGATGTGTTTAATGTTTTGCTTTTTACAGTGTGGTGTGAGCTTTTAATATATATCCTTTGCCAATGGAGGAAGTTATCCTCTGTTCCTAGTTATCTGCTAGTTCTAACATCTGAGTCATCTTGGCATCTTTTTCTACTGACTGTTTTTCCTCTTTATCTTAAACCCCATTTTCCTTTTTCCCCCTGTGTATGGTAATTTTTTGAGTTTATACTGGATGCCATGGACGATGCATTGTAGAGACTCTGGATTCTGTTATGTTTTTCTAAATGTGTGTTCTGGCAGGGAGTTCAAATGCTGGATGGCCACTGTGAGTTTGTGGAGGTTTCACCTTGCATGTTGTTATAGGACATGTAATGTTTATTTTACCTTACTTTTAGGTGAATCCCTTCATTCTGAGACATAGATTTTATTCTGCTTGCTTGGTAGAAATCAAACTCTAATTCTATCTCGACAGCAGCAAGCTGTAGTTGAGCCACCACTAAAATCTCTGCTCAGCTACAGACTCATAGCAGGTGCTTCCATGGAGCTTCTAGACGTCACCTGCATGCCTGCTCAGTTCAGGGTCAGTCATTCCTATGCAGATTCTGAGGATTGCCCCCCATGGGTCTCTCCTTTTCAGTATATCTCCCTCAAGTTCCAGGTCCTTCTGGTGGCCTTGACACCAGCTCCAACCTCTTGACACCAAAAGTGAAAAGGACTGTGGTTTTCTTCTTGAGTTCTAGTTATCCCATGTCACATAAAGAGGGGGACAGTGTCCTTGGGGACAAAGAAAACTGGACAAGTATTTCACCCAGAGAATTTATCTTCTTTCAAAGATCAGGCTCATCCAGTTTCTGCCCATTTTGGCAGCTTTCCAATGCTTTCACATACTTGTTTTTATATTTTTCTCACATTAAAACTGCTTTATATGAGAGAGTCAGTCCAGCACAAGCTATTCTGATGTTATGGGATGAGAACTCAGCTACTTTACTGTTAATATTTGGGAAGAGTGATCCCCAGAGAGGGAGAGTGACCTGACCAACATCACACAGGAGTTATCGGTTGAGCTATCTTGAAGCAGGGTTTCCTGGCTCCTCTTGTGTCTTACTGTTAGGTGAACTTTCATGCGTCATAAAGGGCAACTGAGTAAGATTCACACAGCCTCAGCATTCTCCCCATAGGTACCTGATGGAAGAAGATGTTATGGTGTCTGGTAGTCCAGGTCATGCGAAACCATCAGGGAGCCGGAGAGCAGGTTACAGAGACAGAGGTCCCGCCCGCAAGGAACCAGAAATCCCGCAGTGCGGGGCTTTAAGCACTCCCAAGGGGCTGCTCCATGCCTATTTACCCTTGTGATCCAGACCCCCAGGCACCTGAGACCCTGTCTTCCCATTTACAAGGTCTCTTCTCCTGCGCCCCCCAGCTCTGAGCACGTGCCCACCTGGTTGTCCAAACTAGAATCTGAGAGCTGGTCCCCAACTCCTCCCCTCTCACTGTGGAAACCAACAAGGATTCCGCATCCCGCCCCCCCAAAAAAAGCGGGTGAGTCTGTCTCCTCCTCCTGGCCCTTCTGGTCCCTGTATTTGTCCAAGGTTTCTCTCCTCCCATAACATATCCCCACATCTGGTCAGCTCTTACACTCACCCCTTCCTTCAACTTCACTGTCGGCAGACCCAAATCTGTCACTCCACAACCTCTCACAGCCTACAGGGAAAGCCAGACAGATGGACACCTGGCTACAGCAAGACATGGAAAACCCTCATCATGATCATGAGTTCAGAGGGCGTCTAGCCCCGCCCGGGCCGCCCTCCCTGCTGCTGGCAGGGAATTTTGAGTGGCCATCTAGGGGCAGAGGACGCCTTCTCCGTTTCTCCTGGGATCTTTCCCACCCTGACCCAATGCCCCACCCACTCTGAGTCGGGGTGCCTAGAATTTAACATTTTGGCTTCAAGGAGGGGGAGAGAAACTAAGCCAAGACTTCAGACACAAAGAACATAAAGAACAAAAGAGGCAACAAGGTATTTAAGCATTTGCATGAATTACCACCTTGGAATAAAATCGTTTTCTTGAAAACAGGAATAAACACTCTTCCTGGCCACCCTCTCCAGGGTGCTCATGCTCAAAGTCAGATTGAGATTGACTTACTGTTTTGGAAACTTCAGAAAGTGAAAAGGGCAGGATCCAAGACGTCGGACGAGACACAGACCTGCTCCATGCCTGCCTTGGTTCCCTCCTCACTAAGGAAGAAGTTTGGCATGGGTGTCCAGGCGGCTCGCAAGGTTACTGCTCATTTCAGATAAGGCGGAGAGTGCAAAGGCCCTTTGAGACATTCAAAGCACTCTGACAGAAGGAAGTGCCATCCCAGACAGCTTCATGTGCCTTTTGCCTTCTGAGAGAGATCTGTTGCTTTGGTCCCCCCGCCCCCCGCCAGAAGGACCCATATTCCAGAGACACAAAATAATGACCAAGTGGGGGAGAGGCAGGCCTGCGTGGTAGAAGTTGTCGGGATTTTCAGGAGACCATGGGAGCCATTGTTACTTCTAGGAAGCAAGAGGACTATACGGAGGTTCTTGTCTGGTCTGAGTGTCTATAATGACAAGGGCCAGGGCAGGCCATGAGGACTGGGGAGTGAAGATCTGTGCCCTCGCCTGGTCCAAGGTCAGAGTCCCTAGGAAAGGCCACACCTCAGATGAGAGGTGGCCTCCCACCCTGTTGCCTGCCGGCTATGCCATGTTGGCCACATCACATCATTCCTCAGAGACTCCATTTCTAATGCTCCTCACCCTTTCCCACTTTTTTTGAGTTGGAGTCTCACTCTGTTGCCCAGGCTGGAGTGACATGGCACACTCATGGCTACTGCAGCCTTGACCCACTAGACTCAGGCGATCCTTCCACCTCAGTCTTTCAAGTAGTTGGAATCACAGGTACTCGGCTAATTTTTGGATTTATTGTAGAGACAAGGTCTTGCCAAGTTGCCCAGGCTGGTCTCGAACCACTGGGCTCAGGCAATCCTCTCGTCTCTGGCTCCCAAAGTGCTGAGATTACAGGCATGATCTACTGTGCCCAGCCTGAAAAGGGATTTTTTTTTTTTGAGTTGGAGTCTCTCTCTCTCACCCAGGCTGGAGTGCAGTGCCGTGCTCACAGCTACACAGACTCGACCTATTGGGCTCAGGTGATCCTTCCGCTCCAGACTTCCAAGTAGCTGGGACTACAGGTATGCGCCACCACGCCAAGCTAATTTTTTGATTTATTGTAGAGATGAGGTCACGCCAAGCTGCCCAGGCTGGTCTCAAACCCCTAAGCGCAGGCAATCCTCTTGCTTCAGCCTCCCAAAGTGCTAGGATGACAGATATGAGCCACCACGCCCGGCACTCCCTCCCTTTTTCTCCTCTTCTCCCGTGGCTGTGGGAGACCAGGAGGAAGTCAGGTTGTGGGCCTTTTTGTAAAGGATCAATTATCATTGTCATCCATGCCACATGTGCTCTGGTGGAATAAGTCCATCCATGCAAGACAGGCCTTTGAAGGTATCCCAGGTCCTGCAGGGTCCCCCAGCCTAAGCTAGCGTAGAGTGTGCTTCTTATCAGGAAGGCTGATGGGAGATCAGTTGCCACATGGCCCACGGAGCCCCAGGACAAGCAGACACACCCACCAGGGTTCCCAGTCACAGCCCGTCCCAGGCTTCTGCCTGGCCTTTGCTGTCCTGTCTCCTCATGGTTCTAGGTCTTGGCTGGACTTGGGAAGGAGGCTTTCTTTTTCTTTCTCTTGTGAGAGAATTTTTGTACTGGCAGTGGGATGTAGAGTCCGAGCTGGAACTCCAGGTGGTACCCTTCATGGACCTCTTTTGTTTCCTTCAAGTCCTCAATGATGTGTGGACATCCATCCACTGAGAGCTGCTCCCGCCAGGTGCACGCGAGCCGATGCCCATTGATCAGAGAGCTGAGGCTGAACTTAGAGGCTTACTTTTCATGGTCTCGGCAGAGGCTGACCATGCCGTGCTGATGAAGAAAAATAATTGTCATCAGTGCTGTGACTATAAGCAGAAGTCATTAAAAACTGGCCACGTGATTGCCTGGCAGCATGCGATCACGGCCAATTGTGTCCTGGCCACAGCCGTTGCTCAGGCCTTGGTCCTGACCGGTCCCCCTGCCCAGCACACCCGCTCTGTGGCCTTTGTGCTGTCAAAACACAGTCAGCCTCAAGACCTAGTTATTCGGGGTTTTCATTCACTCAGCAAATGTGTTGAATACCCACTGCACACCAGGCTCTTGTCATTTATTTATTCTGTAAACACGTAAGAGACAGGAGCTTGTCACTTTGGAGGGTATGGACAGTTTATTTTATTTTTTATTGATAGAGAGTATTTGACACATGGATGGGGCGCCTGTGAGTACTGGCTGCATGCATGGAATGTGTGGCGCTCAGGTCAGGGTATTTGGGGTGTTCGTCACGTCAAATGTTTGCCATTTCTATGTGCTGGGAACATGTCAAGTCCCCTCTTCTAGCTACTTTGCAGTGCAGAGTGTTGCAGGCTACGGGCACCCCACCGTGCCTCTACTGGGGCACATTTGTGCTTACATTTGTGTTTGCACCCCTAGCCAACCTCTGCCCACCCCCACCCCCAGCCTTTGCTATCTGTCATTCTATTCTCTACTTCCATGAGATCACACAGTCTAAAAGGTGACTCTGGTTGGGTGCAGTGGCTCATGCCTGTAAGCACAGCAATTTGAGAGGCCAAGGTTGGAGGAACTCTTGAGCCCAGGAGTTGGAGACCAGCCTGGGCAACATAGCGAAACCTTATCTCTACAAAAAAAAATTTAAAGAATTGGCAGGGTACGACAGCATGCCTGAAGTCCCAGCTACTTGGGGGGCTGAGGTGGGAGGATCGCCTGAGCTCAGGAGATCGAGGCCGTCATTGTCGTGAACATGCCACTGCACTCCAGCCTGGGCAACAGAGTGAGATCCTCAACTAAAAAAATAAAATGGGCCGTTGCTTTGTTAAACTCTGCTGCCTCCACATGGCTTTGGCCCCTGCCCCTACCTAGGGGAGGTGAATCAATCTGTCTCTCTCTTTAATTTACTTTCTAAATAAACTTTGTTTGGAAAAAATAAATAAATAAATAAATAAAAACAAGGCCTTCCCCTCATGGCATCGTGGGTGCAGGGTGGTGACAGGCTTGCAGGAGCGCTAGGGGGTTCTGAGAAGGGACACTGACTTCTGGAGAAAGTGTTATATTTTTAAAACATTTTTGTAGTGGAAAATGTCCAATACAGAGAGAATCAGAATTGTCTGATGAGCGCCTCGGTGCCTGCCACCCGCTTCAGAACCCGTCTCCTCACAGCGAGTCTTCCCTTCCCTTCTTACATCTACCTGCCCACACTGTGTGCTTTTTTGAAGCAAATCTCAGACATCATGGTATTTTTTTCGTGAATCCACGGCCTTTCTTATCTGTACCTATCATTGGCTTTAATCCAGTCTCATGCTTAAAAATAAAAAACAAAAACAAAAACAGAAATGGAGTCACCAGGGCATCCAAGGAGCACTAACCAGCCTTGACATTAGACAACTCTGAGTTCAAATCCTGCTTCCCACACCTGCCAGTTGTGTGATACTGCACACGTTATTTAACCTCTCTGGCTTCCTATTCCTCGTCTGCAAAATAAGAATAATATAACTGGGCCCCCAGAGTTGTTCTGATAATTACAGGAGATAAAATGTGTCAAGTGCCTACCAAGACGCGTGGCACCGAGGAGGCGCTTTGTGAATATTTCTTCCCTGTCCTGGTGTGCCCTGGATAAGTATGAGAGTTCTGTGAAGCAGCCGTGCATGTCTGACTCTGACACTTCACTTTGGAGACGCTCAGATGCCACTGGAAGTTCCCAGAGTGCAGACACCTGGCCACGGCGCCGGCTCAGCCCACACTGCTGTTCCGGCAAGACCTCTTCTTCCATGTCAGCCTCCCTTACCTGCTCTTTACATAGCGTGGACCATCTGCGGGCCACATGTCCACCATCACATGTGGGTCACTTTAGATAGATGTTCCAAGGACAGAGGCTGTTTCTTTTGCACCTCCTGGCATGTCTGAGAGGAGGGGACACTTGGCGGAGGGGAACGTGGGTGCCCAACCAGGCCCCCACAAGCTCGCTGCTGAAGGGCTGGATGGGCCACTGCAACCCCTGCCTTCTCTCCTCCCTGGGCGGCAGCTGGAGATAAAGCCCCAGTAATTCAGACAAATGTGGCTGACGCCAGCCCGGAGCCAAGGGCCGGGCTGCAGCGTCTGGGGCCAGCTCTGTCTTGGACCTTGCTGTGTGTTTACAAGTTTCCCTCTGACAATTCCGTTTTGAAGATGGGCTTCATTAAAGGGCAATTATAGGTTAAGTAACTTGCTGGCTCGCTGCCTAATGTGGAAAACACAACTGTGACAATCAGATAATTCCGAGATGAGGCAAGACAGCAGTTGCTACCGAGAGGCAGGCGCATAAAAGACGCTCCCAGCCATGACCTCACCCTGGCCATCCGTCTGGGCAGGAAGTCTGGATTCAAGGGGCTGGCTGGCTCTGGGAACCTCTGCCATCGGGGTGACCTCTTCTGGGAAAGGCGACCACAACAGGCCGAGAGCTTTCCCACTGGGGTGGCAAGGTTTCCCTTTGCTTATTGGCTCAGTCCTTCCGGAACTTTCTCCTGGGAGCCGGGGCTAGCCCAACTGGCTGGGCTACGGCCTCTGTACCTGGCTCCTTCCCACCTGCCCACCTCTGCCAACCCCTCCACTTCCCCTGCCTTCCTACTGTCTAACCATCCACAAAGTTTCCCTGACCCAGGGACGGTCAACCTCAAAATTCCCGGAAAACTCTATCAGACAGGGAGCTTTTTATTCTGTGTCAGAAAATCCCTCTTAAAATATGACATATGCAGAAAGTGGTATTTATATGCTCAAGTACTTATGTAACTAACAGGCCCAGAGGGTGTCAGCTTCAGGAATGGCTGGATCCAGGGGCCTCGAGCAGGGCCCTCTCCTCTGGTTTGCTCTGATCAGCCCCATTTTCAGACAGTGAAAATCTCCACATGAGGACCACATGTAATTCTGGTCCAGCAGAAAAAAGTCTTGTTTCCTAGTGACTCCTGCAGAGGCCCTAGGAGGTGACCCAGTACTGGAACAGGGACAGAGTGAACCAGTGGCCAGGCTGCTCACCACCCCAAGCTCATCAGAGCTGGGAGGCCTCAGGGGACACCACCACCAATAGTAATAACAGGAATGATGAGGATTACCAACACCTGGTCCCGTGCTAACACTTGTGTGCATTGTCTTGGTAAATCCTCGCAACAAGTCTACCTCCATATCACAGATAGGGAAACTGAGGCACAGAATGGTTAGGTCGTTTCCTAGAAACCTACAGCTAGCAAGGGGTAGGGTAGACCTGACCAGAGACAGCTGGATTTTAGGTCTCATGTCTTGATAGAATTCTCCTTCCCCGTTTCTATGGTCCAGTTTTTTTTTATTATGCACATTTTCAAACATACACAAATGGGGCTTATGTAGATCCCCTATGTAGCCATCATCCAGCTTCAGTGTCAGCCCACGTTGTGCAATCTTATTTCATCTACAGACCCCACTCTTTTGAGAAGGGGACTGGAGTATTTTATTGTTTTTATTTATTTATTTTGAGTCGGGGTCTCCCTCTGTCACCCAGGCTGGAGTGCAGGGGTGCAGCCTCGACCTCTTGGGCTCCAGCGATCCTCCTACCTTGGCCTCCCAAAGTACTGGGATTACAGGCATGAGGCACCGCACCCGACCTGGAGTCTTTTAAAGCAAGTTGTAGACAGCATATCACGGCAACCCTAAACACGTCAATGTGTGCATCTAACAGAGAAGCTCACTTCTCTTTCATGCAGCCATGCCCCGATGCCATTCTCACACCCAGCAAAACCGACAATGATTCTGGGTGTCATCGACAACACAGCCCCAGGGTCAGCCTCTCTGAGGATATCAAGGACGATGTCTTACAATTGAGCTGCTCAAATAGGTACCCAGGTAAGCCTTCCCTCCCTGCTTCCCCTGCCAA
>CAUYQG010281917.1:0-16090 GCA_963574415.1 Tarsius wallacei | reverse complement strand
GAGTCACCCAGGGAGCTTTTAAAAAAAAAAATGCTTGTTCTGCCTGCCCCCACCCCCCATGGTGATTCAGCATACTTGGGTGTGGCACAGGATGGCATTCCAGGGAGTCAAGGACTTGAGGAGTGGGTTTTCAGGGGCCCTTGGGGTATGTGCTGGATGGCTGAACTCAGAATACGGTGAATGGCTTTGCAGGATGGAAGCCATTCACCGTGGGGGCCTGTGTGAGAGTCCACAGTCAGTCATTCTGCAGAGTGGCTAAACCAGAGATAATCACACAATGACCCCAGGCAGAAGAAGGCTGAGGTAAAAGGATCACCTGAGCATAACAGGTTGAGGCTGCAATGGCCGGAAGCGTGCCACTACCCTCCAGCCTGGGTGAGAGAGTGAGACTCCAACTCAAAAAAAATAATAATAATAATGGAAGGCCTCAGAAGTAAGATCTCTCTGACATTCTCCTGCCTTTCTGCCTCTTGCTAGCCTTTCCCCTCCCAAGGCAAGCCCTAGAAACTAGAATTCCTCTTCCCCAAGGCAAATCATAAAAACTAGAACTCAGCTGGGCTTGGTGGCTCAACCTGTAATCCCTCGCTTGGGGAGGCTGAGGTGAGTGGATTGCCTGAGCCCGCGGGTTCGAGATCCGCCTGGGCAACTTGGCGAGACCTCATCTCTACAATAAAAATCAAAAAATTAGCCAGGCGTGGTAGTGCGCGCCTGTAGTTCCAGCTACTTGGAAGGCTGAGGCGGAAGGATAGCCTGAGCCCAGCAGGTCGAGGCTGCGGTGGCCGGGAGCGACCACTGCACTTCAGTCTGGGCGACAGAGTGAGACTCCAACTAAAAAAAAAAAAAAAAAAAAGGCTAGTGGGCTCAGTGGCTCAGCCTGTAATCCCAGCACTTTGGGAGGCTGAGGTGAGTGGATTGCCTGAGCTCACTGGTTCGAGACCCGCCCGGGCAACTTGGTAAGACCTCATCTCTACAACACATAAAAAAATTAGCCAGGCATGGTATTGCGCGCCTGTAGTTTCAGCTACTTGGAAGGCTGAAGCGGAAGGATCACCGGAGTCTAGCAGGTCGAGGTTGCAGTGACCGGGTATGCCACTGCACTCCAGTCTGGGCGACAGAGTGAGACTCCAACTCAAAAAAAAAAAAAAGAAAGAGCTGACCATACAGAAATTCTCTGATCTACCTTGTCTGATGGTAGGTCACAAGACCCTTTTTCTAGAAGAGGTCCTGCCATATACCCAAGAGGAAGAAATGCTACACAGAGAGGTCAAGAAAAATATGAACAGACAAGTCTTGCTGGATGCCCCCGCTCACCTCCCTCAGTGTATTTCCATTCGAGTACACCCCTTTTGTTCAATCACATTTCTTCCCAGCTGTCCATTCTTCATCAAATCTAAGCATAAAAATAGTTTTCCTGGGGTCTGTGGGGCTTCATTTTTGAAGCCACTGTCACATAAAGCTTTTGTTAAATAAATTTGTTATGCTTTTCTTTCATTCACCTGTCTTTTGTTACAGGAGTGTCGGCATGACCCTTATGATGGGTGAGGAAAGAGATCACCCCTTACTTCCCCTACAGAAGGAAAATAAACAATAGCTAAGACTCACATCTGTAATCCCAACACTTTAAGAGGCCAAGGTGGGAGAATTACCTGAGCCCAGAAGTCTGAGACCAGCCTGGACAATATAGCAAGATCTTGTCTTTACAATAAAATTTAAAAATTAGCCAAGCGTGGTAGCATGGGCCTGTAGTTCCAGCTAATTGGAAGACTGAGGCAGAAGTATCGCCTGAGGCCAGCAGGTCAAGGCTGCAGTAGCTGCGATCATGTCACTGTACTCCAGCCTGAGCGACAGAATGAGACTCCGATTCAAAAAAAAAAAAAAAAGTCAAGACTGGAAAAGCATGAAAGGCTTTTGCAGAACCTCAGGTAGGAGAGGAAAACAGGAAAAATATCTCATACACACTGGACTCTTACATGCCTGAGGACACCAAAATCCCTCAGGAACCTTGTGCCTGAAAGCGTCGGTGTGCCTCATGCAACAGTGGGCTTTAGCTCCAGTCACCACCAGCCCCAGCACCAGCTCCTCTACAACACTCCAACTGAAATCACAACATCAATCACAGTAATCATAATATTTGAGATGGCCAGTTGGTATTATATAAAATAATCATTAGAAATGTTGCTTTTTTTAAAACCTATAACTTGCAAGCTAAGTGAACTTATATTCTTGTACTAGCTCCTGTACAAGAATGTTTATATCAATGTTTTTTATTTTTATTTATTTATTTTGAGTTGGAGTCTCATTCTGTAGCCCAGGCTGGAGTGCAGTGGCATGCACGCTCAAGGTCACCCCAGTGTCGACCTGCTGGGCTCTGGCGATTCTTCCGCCTCAGCCTTCCAAGTAGCCGGAACTACAGGCATGCACTACCACGCGAAGCTAATTTTGTGATTTATTGTAGAGACAAGGTCTTAATATGTTGCCCAGGCTGGTCTCGAACCCACGGGCTCAGGCGATCCACTCACCTCAGCCTCCCAAAGTGCTGGGATTACAGGCTGAGCCATCAAGCTCGGCCTATTTTTATTTTTTTTATAGACAAGGTTTCACTATGTTTGTTGCCCGGGCTAGCCTCGAACTCCTGTTCAAGCAATGCACCCACCTCGGCCTCCAAAGTGCTGAGATTACAGGCATGAGCTAGTATGCCTGGCCCAGTGTTTTTTATATTAGCCAAAAACTAGAAACAAACCAAACATCCATCAACAGAAGAGTGCATTATATTCATACAATACACTATTACATCACAATTTTTTTTTTTTATTTGGAGTCTCACTCTGTCACCCAGACTGGAGTGCAGTGGCATGCTCCCAGCCAGCCACCACAGCCTCGACCTGCTGGGCTCCGGCAATCCTTCCTCCTCAGCCTTCCAAGTAACTGGAACTACAGGCGCGCGCTACCACGCCCGGCTAATTTTTTGATTTATTGTAAAGATGAGGTCTCACCAAGTTACCCAGGCAGGTCTCAAACCCGCGGGCTCAGGCAGTCCACTCACTTCAGCCTCCCAAAGCGCGGGATTACAGGCTGAGCCACTGAGCCCAGATATAATTTTTTTCTTTAAAAAAAAAAATTCTTCTGTTATTTTTGAGTCGGAGTCTCACTCTGTCACCCAGGCTGGAGTGCAATGACACAATCATGGCTACTGTAGCCTTGACCTGCTGGCCTCAGGGGATCCTTCTGCCTCAGCCTTGCAAGTAGCCAGAACAACCACCACACCTGGCTAATTTTGTAATTTATTGTAGAGATGCGGTCTTACCAAGTTGCCCAGGCTGATTTTGAACCCCTGAGTTCAGGCAATCCTCTCATCTCCACCTCCCAAAGTGCTGAGATTACAGACACACGCCACCATGCCCAGTCTTAAAATTTATTTTCCTTATTATGCAGAGGAATTACATCATAATTTTTTAAAACCCTACTGACACACACAACCATATGGATGAATCTCAGGTACATAATGTTAACTGAAAGAGTCAACACAGACGAGTATATTCTGTGTGATATCACTTATATGATGCTCAAAAGCAGGAAGAACTAATTGATGACAGAGGTCAGATAGCGGTTGGCTATCTTTGAAGGGTATCAACAGGGAGGAGGCCTAAGGAAACCTTCTGGGGACCTGGAAGTATGTGGAACTGGGCAGTGGCTACTCAGCTACATAGAGAAGGAAAACATTAATTAGCTTTACACTTGAGAGATGTGTGCTTCACTGTACCTAAGTTACCCATCAATCAAAAGAAAAACATTCAGAAAAAAATTTCTTTTTTTTTGAGTTGGAGTCTCACTCTGTCGCTCAGACTGGAGTGCAGTGGCACACTCCCGGCCACCGCAACCTCGACCTGTTGGGCTCAGGCTATCCTTCCGCCTCAGCCTTCCAAGTAGCTGGAACTACAGGCGCGCGCTACCACGCCCAGCTAATTTTTTTATTTCTTATAGAGATGAGGTCTCGCCAAGTTGCCCAGGCGGGTCTCTAACCCGCGGACTCAGGCAATCCACTCACCTCAGCCTCCCAAAGTGCTGGGATTACAGGCTGAGCCACCGAGCCCGGCTCAGAAAAAAATTTTAAATCGTGTATTGGCTCTACCAAAGCAGCTTCAAGACAAGCCCCTTAGCTGTCCCCACTCCACCCTAGGGATAAGCCCCTTCTGTGTGACATTCTGAAGCTTCTGCTATAGAGAACTTCAAAAGTTGTCTGCAGAATTGATCCTGGAGTGTGTGTCTCTTTGGGGTGTAGAAATCTGTGGGAGCTGCCTGAGGTCAGGACGAGGTGGAGGGCATCTTCAGGAGTGCGATGAGATCTCATCATACATGAGTGCATGGCAGCATCTCTGGGTAAAGGAACCAAAAAAAATGTACCTTCCAAACAGGACACTTTTGAGAGTAGAAGGGGGCTCCCTTAATATTTTCATCAGAACAAAACACATATACCACGATGTCTCAGGTGAGGGAGTATGTAATGGAACTTCTTGATATGAGACTTGCCAGATGGACTGGAAAGTGCACATACTGGGATAAATGTGACTTGAGTTGTTTGGGACAAGGATGAGGATACAAGAGAAGGAAACAGGCAAAGAAAGAAGCCCGTAATGGGCCAAGGGTGTAGAGGTGTTATATATAATCACTCTTCAGGGAATTGGGTCTCCAGCTGCTCACCCTCCTTCTCCCCGAATTGACTGTTCCTTCTCTGGAACTCCTAAGCCTGACCCCACTCCCTGGCCCTTCCAGCCCACGGTTACCCTGACCCCACTCCCTTTTCCCAGAACTCAGTCGCCTGTAGCCCCAGCCTGTGGTTCTCTCCTAGGCCTCAGCCTTTCCTGCCTTCGACTGAAACAGCAGCATCTTCTAAGCCCTGGGGGCTTCCCCGGGCCCCAGCCCCGACCTAGAACCCGCCCGCTGCCTGCCACACTGCCACTGCCGCTTCCTCTATAAAGGGACCCAAGCGTCCGGGCCCAGGGGCCCCGCACAGCAGGTGAGACTCTCCTACCCCATCTCCTTGGGCTGCCTGTGCACCGGACTCCTACTCTGCAGTATCCTGTCACCGGCCCCTTCTGCACCTGCTGCCTGGATCCCCGGCCTGCCTGGGCCTGGGCCTTGGTGGGTTTGGTTTTGGTTTCTTTCCTGTCTCTGACTCTCCATCTGTCAGTCTCTTTCTCTCTGTCTCTGTCACACATTCTCTGTTTCTGCTGTGATCTCTCTCTGTTCCCTTCCCATTTCTCTTTCTGTCTCCCTCTGCTCACCTTAGAGCTTCCCTAACTGCATCTTGTCCCCTTCTCTGTCTGTCATCTTATCTCTCCAGGTGGTTGTCCCTGCGGGCGGGAAGTCTGTCTTCCGCAGCGTGCCCCGCCCTGCTCACTATCTCTCTCTCTCTCTCCCTCTCTCTCTCTCTCTCTCTCTCTCCCCCCTGCAGGTTCTCCCCATGACACCACCTGAATGTCTCTACCTCCTGAGGGTGCGTGGCACCCCCCTCCACCTCCTACTTCTGGGACTGCTGCTGGCCCTGCTGCCTGGAGCCCAGGTGAGGCAGCAGGAGAATGGGGGCTGCTGGGGAGGTCCAGCCAAATCTTGAGCCCTTGAGCCCCCTTCAATTCTATTCTCCCCTAGGGACTCCCTGGTATTGGCCTCACACCTTCAGCTGCCCAGACCGCCCGTCAGCATCCCCAGAAGCATTTCGCCCGCAGCACCCTCCAACCTGCTGCCCACCTCATTGGTAAACATCCACTTGACCTCCCAGACATGTACCTCCAACTCCCCGCCTAACCCCCCCTTCAGGGACCTAAGCAGCCACCCTACATCTCCCCCAACTTCCTGGACCCCCCAAAACAGAGGAAGCCCACTCTCACTTCTCCTTCAACCATCCCTAAGAAACTCAATCATCTAGTCCCTGCTTTCTCAGGGATTGAGAACTCTGACCTAGACCCTTGACCCTCTCCCCACCCCTATGACTCTTCCTAGGAGACCCTAGCAAGCAGGACTCACTGCACTGGAGAGCGAACATGGATCGTGCCTTTCTCCAACATGGCTTCTCTTTGAGCAACAATTCCCTCCTGGTCCCCACCAGTGGCATCTACTTCGTCTACTCCCAGGTGGTCTTCTCTGGGAAAGCCTGCTCCCCAGCGGCCACCCCCACCCCTGTCTACCTGTCCCATGAGGTCCAGCTCTTCTCCTCCCAGTACCCCTTCCATGTGCCTCTCCTCAGTGCCCAGAAGACTGTGTGTCCAGGGCCACAGGGACCCTGGCTGCACTCGATGTACCATGGGGCTGCATTCCTCCTCACCCAGGGAGACCAGTTATCCACTCACACAGATGGCATCTCCCATCTACTCCTCAGCCCCAGTAGTGTCTTCTTTGGAGCCTTCGCTCTGTAGAACTTGGAAAAATCCAGAAAGAAAAAATAATTTGTTTCAAGGCCTTGTCTCCATTTTGCCTCCATTCTGACTGTTTCAGGGGTCACCACCACCTCTCCATTGACCATTCCAACAGTCTCAAGTCTTCCCTACTCATGTCCCCTGGAGCTTTCAAAGAGGAAAATCTAAACACTTCAGGGGACCACACCTCCCTGAACCATGCCAGATGTTTGGCTGAGGATTTCAAGCCTGCCTAGAAATTCCCAGCCCACAGCTGTTTTTTCTGCCAGCTAGATGGGACCTAGACCTGGACATAGGAGGAGAAGCAGGCAAATGGGGGAACTTGGGAGGATGACTGGAGGCAGGGAGGTGAACTATTTATGAAAGGAAACAATTAAATTATTTATTTATGGAGGATGGAGAGAGAGGAGAAACAGAAAGACATCAAAGGGGAGAAACAGGTCCAGGAGATGAGGAGTGAGAGGGCATGGGTTCAAGGCTGACAGAGAGAGAGAGAGAGAGAGAGAGAGAGAGAGAGAAATGGGTATGAGGGACCAAGAGGCTCTGGAAGGCAATGAAAGGCTCTGAAAGCCAGTCACCTGACACCCCATATGGAAACATCTGCACCCTCAATGAAGACCAATAAACTTCTTTTCTCTGAAATGCTGTCTGCATATGTATGTCTATCTGGGAGGGGAGAATTTCCCAGTCTTCCTCAGGAATAGAGGGAGGGATGGAGGCCTCAGAGGGGGCAAGAACTGTGGGCAGAACAAGGAGGGCTCAAGGAACTCAAGGGATATATGATGGACTCACAGGGGCAGAGCAACCAGACTGCTGTGGGGAATCAAAGGAGAAGCTGAACAGACAAAGAAAAAATGGGAGTCCAGGGTCTGGAGGGTGGGGGTCAGGGGGCCCCTAGGAGATACGGCCATATGTAGAGGCTCTGAGGAATGGAGGTTACAGTAGACCTCTGGGGAGAAGCGAACATACCAAAGGGTAGGGAAATGAGGGCAATGAGGGTAGAGTATGGGGACCCCCAAGCCATGGCCATGTGAAGGGTCTCAAGGAGTGAAAAGGCTTGGCCAGGTGTGGTGGCTCACACGTATAATCCCAGCACTTTGGGAGGCCGAGGTGAGAGGAATGTCTGAGCCCACAGATTCAAGACCATCCTGGGCAATTTGGTAAGATCTCATCTCTACAATAAATAAATAAATAAGAAAAAGCCTCCAGGATTAGGAGGTATGGAATACAGGGGACATTTGAGCAGTCGTGGCTACCCTAAAGCTCAGAGGTGAGGACTTCTTGAAACAAACAGGGGCCTCAGAGTTGCTTGGAAGCCAAGACTGAAACCAGCAGTGTGAGTCCCAGGTCAGAGTGAAAGGAGAAGGCCTGCCTGTCCAGTGGGCTCCGTGAATTCCCAGAGCTGATTGCACTGCCCTGGGGCTGTCCCTGGCTTGTCCCTGCTGCTCCCACCCAGCCCTTCTAGAGGCCCTATGCATGCTCCTAGTCTCAAGCTGCCCTGCCCCCAGCTCCCTTTTCCCCCAGGGACCCAGACATTGGCCTCAGAACCCAGCAGTTTTCCCCTTCATCTCCATCTTCTCTCCCTCAAGGACACAGTTTTTTGAAGTCCCTCCCATTTCTAGTTCTACCCCTACTTGAGTCCTTCTTTGAAATGAGTGAAACAGGTCACTAACTCGGTCCCCAAAAGAAATGGAGACAACAGGCATTGGGGGTGGGGAGGAACAGGGTCCAACCTCAGGGCCCTACACACACATTGGTAACTGACCCAGAAAGCCCATCTCAGAATCCAAGTGGAGAGGGTGGGGAGTATCCTTGATGCCTGGGTGTCCCCAACTTTCCAAATCCCCGCCCCCGCAATGGAGAAGAAACCGAGACAGACACAAGGTACAGGGCCCACTACCGCTTCCTCCAGATGAGCTCATGGGTTTCTCCACCAAGGAAGTTTTCCGCTGGTTGAATGAGAGCCTCTCCCCGCCCTCCTCTTGCCCCGCGGGCATATAAAGGCAGCTGTCTGCACACCAGCCAGCAGAAGCTCCCTCAGCGAGGACAACAGAGGACCAGCCAGAAGGGAGAGAACCAACTCCAGACCCCTCTGGAAATAACCCTCAGACGCCACATCCCCAGACAAGCAGCCAGGCAGGTTCTCTCCCTCACACACACTGCCCCAGGACTCAACCCTCTCTCTCTCTGGAAAGGACGCCATGAGCACTGAAAGCATGATCCGGGATGTGGAGCTGGCTGAGGAGGCACTCCCCAAGAAGGCAGGGGGGCTCCAGGGCTCCAGGCGGTGCTTATGCCTCAGCCTCTTCTCCTTTCTGCTCGTGGCAGGAGCCACCACCCTCTTCTGCCTGCTGCACTTCGGGGTGATCGGCCCCCAGAGGGAAGAGGTGAGTGCCTTGCCAGCCTTCATCCACTCTCCTACCCAGAGTGAAATGGGGGAGAAAGAGTGAGAGAGATGGGGTGGGTGAAAGAAGTGTGCTGATGGGGGAGGAAGGGGAGGAAAAGCGTAGAGAAAGACGAGAAGGCAAGAAAGCAACGTGGAGAGAAACAGTGGAGGGGGAAGAGAGAGAGAAGAAAGATGGAGAGACAGGGTGACTGGCACATGGAAGGTACTCACTAAATGTTTATGGCATGAATAAATGAATAAATGAGCAAGCAAATATACATATAGAGAGATGCGGGGTGTGAGCAGATAGATGAGGAAGAAATAAGTGACATGAATGAAGATGGTGAGATAGAGATGTGGGAGATATGAAGATAAGGAGAGAAATGAGGGAGACATAAGGAGAGATAAAGATGGGGTGTCTGACACAAGGAAGACACTTAATGAAAGAGTTGTTAAATGCATGGGTGATAAATAAATGGATGAATGGAGAGAGAAAACCAGATACATCCAGGCTAGAGAGCAGCCAGCTATTTCTCCTTTGAGGGTGACTTTTGATGCTAATCCTTCTTCTTCTCCCCAACAGTTCCCTGGTGGCTTCCATCTAATCAACCCTCTGGCCCAGACACTCAGTAAGTGTCTCCAAAGCCTCTCTCCTCATTCTGGGTTTGGTTTGGGGAGTGGGTGTTAATACCAGGATGGAAGTAGTGGAGGACATTTGGAGTTTGGGCTTCTGGGGAGGAGGACTAAAGGTCAAAATCGGGATATATTTTCTAGAAAGTTTAAGGGTCTTAGCTTTTTCTTTCCTCTTTCCCCCACAGGATCTTCTCGAACCCCAAGCGACAAGCCTGTAGCCCATGTTGTAGGTAAGAACTCTGAGGATGTGTCTTGGGACTTGGAGCGACAAGATTTGGGGGGCTGAACCTGAGCCGAAGGTAGACAGATCTTGGAGACTGTGTGAAGGACTTGCTGAGGTCAAGGGGAGGGTGGAGGAACAGGATAGGCCTTAAGGGGGTACTCAGAACCTCGTGGACAGGTGGAATGTGGGAAGACAGATGACAGGAACCGGATGTGGGAGTGGGCAGAACTTGAGGGCCAGGATGTGGAGAGTGAACTCACAGGGCCACACTGACTCACCTCTCCCTCCCTCTCTCTCTCCCTCCAGCAAACCTCAATGCTCAGGGGCAGCTCCAGTGGCTGAACCGGCATGCCAATGCCCTTCTGGCCAATGGCGTGGAGTTGACAGACAACCAGCTAGTGGTGCCATCAGACGGACTATACCTCATCTACTCCCAGGTCCTCTTCAAGGGCCAAGGCTGTCCCTCCACCCATTTGCTCCTCACCCACACCATCAGCCGTATTGCTGTCTCCTACCAGGCCAAGGTCAACCTCCTCTCGGCCATCAAGAGCCCTTGCCAAAGGGAGACCCCTGAGGGCGCTGAGGCCAAGCCCTGGTATGAGCCCATCTACCTGGGCGGGGTCTTCCAGCTGGAGAAGGGTGATCGACTCAGCTCCGAGATCAATCAGCCCAACTATCTCGACTTTGCCGAGACCGGGCAGGTCTACTTTGGCATTATTGCCCTGTGAGGGGGATGGACGCCCACCCTCCCCCAACCCCAATCCCTTTATTATCTGCTCCTTCAGACCCCTCATCTTCTTCTGGCCTAGAAAGGGAATTAGGGGCTCATGATTGAACTCCAAGCTTAGAACTTTGTAACACCACCACCACTTAGAAACACAGAATGTGTGGATTTGTGGCCTGGACAGTGCAGCACTGTCCACCACCAAGAATTCAGACTGGGGCTTCCAGAACTCACCAGGGGCCTAAGGCTTTGAGCCCTGAATCCAACCTAGGACATCTGGAATTTGTGGACCAGGGAGGCTTTGGTTCCAGCCAGAACACTTCAGAACATCCCTTGAGAAGACTCACCTAGAACTTGACATGAGTGGACCTCAGGCCTTTCTCTCTTCAGATATCTCCAGATCCTTCCTTGAGACATGGAGCCTTACCCTCCCCATGGGGCCAGCTCCTTTTATTTATGTTTGCACTTGTGATTATTTATTATTTATTTATTTATTATTTATTTACTAAGAAATGTATTTATTTGGGAGGTCAGGGTACCTGGGGGGACACAATGTAGGAGCTGCCTTGGCTCAGACATGTTTTCTGTGAAAACGGAGCTGAACGATAGGTTGTTCCCACCTGGCCTCCCAGTCTTTGTGCCTCCTTTTGCTTATATTTTTAAAAAATATATTTATCGGATCAAATAATGCTGATTTGGTGACAGACTGTGTTGCTACATCGCTGAACCTCTGCTCCCCAGGGGAGTTGTGTCTGTAACCGCCCTACTGGTCAGTGGCGAGAAATAAAGTTTGCTTAGAAAAGAAGCATGGTCTCTTTCTTGGAATGAATTCTTCATGCACCACACATTGAGGGTGGAAAGCAGCTTCCTGAAATCCTCTCTCCACCGGGCTTAAGATCCCATCCTTAGATTCCTGGGCACCAAGGGACCCTATATAAACAAAGCCCAACAGACTATTCTCTCCTCCCCCAGGAAAACAAGAGCCTGAACCTAATTACCTCTCCCTCAAGGCATGGGAATTTCCAACTCTGGGAATTCCGATCCCTGCTGGGAAAGTCCTGCAGCCCAGGTGAGATTTCCGGCTGTTGCAGCCTGAGAGAGCTGGGGAGGAGCTACATTCTCAAGCACCTGAATCACAGCCAAGGGACTTCCAGAGATTCAGGTGTCTAGGCTCCAAATCACAACCGTCTTAACTGTACAACCTGAACCAGACACTTACCCTCATCTATCCAGTGGAGATAGGAATGTCCACCGCAGATGGAGCACGTACGAGACCTAACCTCCATCAGAGCACAGGAGGCACTCAGTGAATTCTGGCTTACTTCCTTCATCCAGACCCCAGCTGTTCCATTCTCTCAGTGGGTAAAATTGAAGAGACTGTAGACAATAAAGAGCAAGGAATAATAGCTGGGTGTAGTGGTGCACACCTATAGTCCCAGCTGAGGTAGGAGGATCACTTGAGCCCAGGAGTTCAAGTCTAACCTGGGCAGCATAGCAAGGTCCTGGGTCCATTTTTTAAAAAGAAGAGCTGGGCTCATGCCTGTCATAACAGCACATTGGGAGGCGGAGTTGAGAGTACTGCCTGAGCCCAGGGGGTCAAGACCAGCCTGAGCAACTTGGCAGCACCTCGTCTCTGCAATGAATCAAAAAACTAGCTGTGGTGCCATGCACCTGTAATTCCAGTTACTTGAAAGGCTGAAGTCGAAGGATCACTTGAACCCAGCAGGTTGAGGCTGTAGTAACTGTGACCATGCCACTACAGCTGAGTGAGACACCGACGCAAAAAAAAAAAAACCTGAATAAGATGTGGGTGAAGGACACACATGCTAGCTTGTTCTCACTGGTCTTTTTTTACAAATGAGGGGAGGGGTGTGAGGTAGGTGACCTGGAAATAGAAACATACCCCATCCCCCCAGAAAGGCTTTTCTGGAAACAGTCAATAACAAATATGGAGTTGGAAATGAAGTCCCAGAGAGTGGGAGCCCCCACTGGGCTCAGAGGTTAGGCTTTGCTTCCGGCCTGGTGTGGCAGGCAGGGGAAAACCGTGTGGTGTGCTGTGTGGGTGGGGTGACCCACTGGGTGACCTAGATAGGGACTTGGGTCTCCTTCTGCCTCCTCTTGCCTGATGCTGAAAGTCGGTCATGGAATGGGGGGGGATGCTGTTACCCCACACTTGCTCACTTTTGGGAAGGAGGACTTAAAGTGTGAACAAAAGGTGAGGACTTTCCATCCCACCCTAGCTGGGACCATGTGGCATCAGTTTTTCCTCCTCCCCTCCCCCCTGCCCCCACCTCCCTAGTGTCTTCAGGTACCACAGGCTCCTCCCCGGTCCCATCTCTCTCAAACACCCTCCCCTACTTTCTCCCTCAGTCTCCTTCCTTCAGACCCCATAAGTCTTGATTACCGCTCCTCAGAGAAGAGTTGACTGTGAGCTAGGGGCTGCAGGGGCCTTCAGGCAGTCAGCAGGGGGAAAGTGTTGGGCCCCACCAAGCTTCATTCCTCAGCCATATTAGGGGTTCACCCTGAAGCTAGGCCTGAGTGGTGTTTGCCTTCCCCTGTTGACCTCTCTCACTGTGGGAGGGATCCAAGAGAAGAGTGTGGTGCAGAATCTGGTGGGAACCATATGGCCCTGAGAGTCAGAATGACTGGAGATGCTTCAGGATTTGAGGAGACCGCCTATCTTCTGCCCTCTAACTGGACAAATGCTGAGGCATGGCAGTTCAGTGGCAGAAGTGGGCGGTACAGGCAAATTACCACCCCTGGGAGCAACGGCCACACGCAGTGTTATGAATTGTTTCAAACAACCAGAAAAAGATAATATTTAATCCACACTTGGGCACCCACCCTGAATTTAGACATGTTCTCATCTCAGCATCTGTATTGGCAGCACTGAAGCTTTACTCTCCGTATTTTCATCAGGCTCAAAAATCAGTTTCCAAACAGTCTCCCACAATTTTCCCATTGCCATGGGGTCTTGGGTGCCTGGGCCCCCAATATTCACACGCTCGCACCATGAGTCCTTTTTCCGGGAACGTGGGCAGCCCTCAGCCCACCATCACTGCCCCAAAGAAGGTCTTCCCTCTGGCGTAGTCCACCATGTCGGGGTGACTGATGTTGACGTACACCCTCTCGCCCCTCCGGAGCTGCACCAGGCCGCCGAACCCCACGCTCGTGTACCAGAGGGGTCCTTGCCTCCCGTTCGGGTCCAGCACCGGGGTCACGGTCTCGGCGCCCTCGAGCAGCAGTTCGTGAGCGCCCGGCCCCCCGTAGGCGCCCCCGGCCCGGTACAGCGAGCTGCGCAGCGTGACCGAGCGGCGCTGGGGGCCCCGGTCGGCAGGGGGCGCCCGGCCCCGGTAGCCGACGTGACAGTAGAGATAATAGAGGCCGTCCAGCGGGAGGGCCAGCCCCTCGGCGTCGGAGAACTGCGTCCCGCTCCTCAAAAATGCCTCTTCTTTCGTGGCCTCCCAGCCTAGCCTCTGCCCCTTCATCCAAGCCCCTGCGGAGAAAACAGCCCGGGGAACCTTGGGGAATCCGATTCCAGGAGGAGCCATCCAGGCTCCAGACTTCGGGGCGGGTGGGCGGCTTTTAGATCCCTGCAGGAACCGAGCCGGGCAGGGGGAAGAGGGTGATGGTGCGATCTCTGGAATGAGTATAAGTTGGGACACCTGGATGTGGGGTGCGGGGCGTTATGGTGGGGACATCCAGGCCGGGTTTTGCTTGCTCCAGAGGGAAGAAGCAGTTACGACGTGGGGCGGCGGGGAGGACACGAGCGGAAGGGTGGGCGCTTTAGCAGCGAGAGGCTGTTCAGCGGGTGGGAATAACTGAGCCAAGGGATTCTGTGGGCGAGCAGAACTGGACCCTTTGGATTATTTAAACGCTTGTTCAGATCCTTACCTATGAGGTGGGCAGCCGGGAGCCTGGGGCTGAGATCTGTTTCTGGCTCCTCCTCCAGCAGCTCCTGAAACCCTGGAAGAAGCCAAGAATCCTCCATTGGGGGGCGGGGCGGCCACCCATGCAGGCTCCCCCTGAGAGGACAGGGCCAGGACCCAGCGATGGGGACCCTGGATTCCCGGAGGAAGGGGGTATCTGGGGATGCTGTGGGAAGCTGGGTGTTCCTGAGGGGCTGGAGCAGGGGAGGAGAGATCATCTGCTCTTACCCAGTCCTTGCTGGGCCTGTGCTCCCGGGTCAGACGTCTCCGTTACCTGGTCGGTTGGGGTCACAGTGCCCAGAGTTCAGATTCAGCCGATGTCAACAGCGCCCCTCCCAAAATGAGCCCAAGCTCCTGCCTGGTCTTTCTCCCACCAGCACCATTTCCAACACACATTTCCCAGTAAAGGAGAGCAAGCCAGGCACATGTACTTTGGTAGAGACAGATGTGTCTTGAGAAGAGAAGAAGAGACAGAAGGGGCTTGCAGACAGCAGGACACAAGACACATCAGCATCACAGGAGCATGGAAAGAGGCAGCAAAGAGACAAGACATCCCCACCAGGGACAGCCAGCCAGATGAGACAAAAGACCACCCACATAGCCAGAGGAAAGTTACCATGGGCAACACAGCCCTCCCCCAGGGGCCGTTGCAGCCACTCACCAGTCCTCCCTGATTCTTGGGCGTTAAGGCCAGCACAGCCAGGACAGTGATAGGCACTGCCACCAACAGGGTCACCAGGGAAGTAGCTCCTGCCACAGTCAGCAGGAGGGAGCCCCTCCCCTGGGGCATCCTTCCCCTGCCCTCCAGCCCCAGTGTCCCCATTGAGACTCTGATCCAGGGTCAGGGGAGGGGGCTTTCATATCTCAGGGGTGGGGCCACCATCTCCTTATAGACCCACACACCTGGCTGGGACTTTCCGAACACCCCTGCTCCCCTCACCCAGCTTCCTGTTTACCCAGAGCTGGGGTGGGGCAGCTGGATGCCTGGGTTCTCTGAACTGGGGAAGAAGTTGGGGTAGAGAGACAGGCTCTCAGGGTGGAACTGGGCCTTAGAGATCTTCTGGCTCTGCAGGAAGATAAACTGAGGCCCAGGGAGGGAAAGTAGCTTGCAGAAAGTCAGGCAGCAGGCCTGTAATGATAGCACAGATCTTCTATAACCTAGAAGTAGGCGCTGGCGGGAGAGCTGATCCATATCCCTGAGGTCAAGGACTGGAGTAGGAGGACAAGGACTGGGGTCTTGCAGGATGGATGTCTGGGGCCTGAGAAGAACCGATCCCCACACTGGGCTGACTTCCCATTTCCTTACTCACTTCTAGTCCCCTGCGCTAGGTAAGAAAGGGAGAGTGAGGCCTCAGCCTCACCACTGGTGACTGACCTGTGAGGAGGGATGGAAATGGAACACTATCTCCCTTCACAATAAGTGAAGAAGGAGAAGGATGAGGCATACCCCATCCTCCAAGAGCTCTACAGCCTAGAATGAGCCCCACCCATTAGAAAGGGCTTACTAAATGTTTACAAATAAATGAATGAAAGGGCAAATGAATGCAAGAGTAGCCAAAACAGTGCAGCAAGAACCAGATGAATGGTAGACCTAGGCAGTGTGGTAGAAGTTGAAGCTGGGCTTGGTGGCTCAGCCTGTAATCCCGCGCCTTTGGGAGGCTGAGGTGAGTGGATTGCCTGAGCCCGTGGGTTCGAGACCCGCCTGGGCAAGCAAGACCTCATCTCTACAATAAAATCAAAAAATTAGCCGGGTGTGGTAGCGCACGCCTGTAGTTCCAGCTACTT
>CAUYQG010281915.1:0-19676 GCA_963574415.1 Tarsius wallacei | reverse complement strand
GAGGCTGCGGTGGCCGGGAGTGGCCACTGCACTCCAGTCTGGGTGACAGAGTGAGACTCCAATTAAAAAAAAAAAAAAGTGATAATAATAAATTAATCAATAATGTGGATTGGTTCCAATTTTCAGTACCTCGGTGTCCCCGCTCTTTGTCTCTGTCTCTGTTATATTAATGATCTGTCTTACTTTTAGAAAACGTTTTCTTTAAGATAGTGGCTCTAGCAGTTGTTAATGAAGTTAATGCTTCAATTCAAACTGCAAATCTAGGTAGGCTAGAGGCAAAAGCTAATTTGGTGTTTTTGCTTCACAAAAGGAATGCTAATATACATAGGTAATAACAAAAGTCACTCACAGGATATGTGCTACTGAAGAGGTGTCAGGAGGTTCAAATATTTGCATTGGGGGCAGCACAAAATGGGAGGTTTAAACATAAGACAGACTAGGAACCTAAAAAGTGCAACTGATTAAGCTGCTTGGTTTTAATAAATATCCATTTTGTAATCTTTTAATAGTAATACCTTCCACTAATCTCTATCCATTTATGCAATATTTCCCAGAAATATCTACTGAAACTTTTCAGTTCACTTTCTCAAAAACTCAGTGGCTCTCCAATGCCTTATAGTTTAAACTCCTATAGAACAACAATTACAACAATAGTAATAACTAGTAATTGTGTGTTTCCTACATGCCAGATATTAATTTAAGCACTATATATATATAGTATATATGTGTGTGTGTGTGTGTGTGTGTGTGTGTGTCAGGGTCTCACTCCGTCGCCCAGGCTAGAGTGCAGTGGCACGCTCACAGCTACCGTAGCCGCAGCCTGCTGGGCTCAGGCGATCCTCCCACCTCAGCCTCCCAAGTAGCTGGAATCACGAGTGCTAGCCACCACACCTGGCTAATTTTTTTTTTTTTTTTTGATTTATTGTAGAGACAAGGTCTCGCCACGTTGCCTAGACTGGTCTCAAACCCCTGGGCTCAGTCAATCCTCTTGCCTCTGCCTTCCAAAGTGCTAGGATTACAGGCTTGAGCCACTGCATCCAGCCTATATATATTAACTTATAACAATCACTTGAGGTAGGTGCTTTTATAATCTTTCATAGATAAGGAAAATGAAGCACAGAGAGGTTTACCTAAGGTCACAAAGCTAAAAGGTAGTGAAATTGAAATAAAGTAGTCCAGATCCTCATTTTCTAGTGTTTTCTTATGTTATAGCTACAATTTCATAAACAGCTATAATGTAGCAGAATCTGGGCTAGATGTTTTAAAATGATCATTTAATCTTGACAAAAACTCTATTTAGCTGGGTATTCCATTCATTTTTACACATAAAGAAATAGGCTCAGCCGGGCTCGGTGGCTCAGCCTGTAATCCCACGCTTTGGGAGGCTGAGGTGAGTGGATTGCCTGAGCCCGTGGGTTCGAGACCCATCTGGGCAACTTGGCGAGACCTCATCTCTACAATAAATCAAGAAAAAAAAAATTAGCCGGGCGTGGTAGCGCACGCCTGTAGTTCCAGTTACTTGGAAGGCTGAGGCGGAAGGATCGCTGGAGCCCAGCAGGTCGAGGCTGCGGTGGCCAGAAGCGGCCACTGCACTCCAGGCTGGGTGACATAGTGAGACTACAACTCAAAAAAAAAAAAAAAAAGAAAGAAAGAAATAGGCTCAGAGTAGATTAATAATTTCCCCCAAAGACAGCCAATCAGCTATTTAGATAGCATTTGAATTCAGGTCTTTCTAACTCCTAAGCCTAGCCCTGTCAACATACCACTAGGCCTCTCCACAAGCAACTCTGCTTCCTATTCCCAAACTTATTCTTTACTTTCGTGATTTTGTGACTATGATTCTCGTGCCATCAAAACCATCAATGCTTCCCTGCTGTCTTATTTCTAAAACAGAATTAAATCGGTTAAACAGATCTAGAAAAAAAAAAAGCAGAAGGACAAAAACCACAATTGTTTTGCTGCTCCTCATCTTCTTTCAACTTCATTTCTAATTGGGCACTTTCTCTTTTTGGTCTACTTTATTGCTGCTATTCCACACAAATTTATTCACATTTGTCATCTTTTTAGTACTTAAAATACATATTTCTAAGGCTGAAATGGAGTAGCTCATGACATTTTCTCTATACCTCACTTTTATTCCTTATAATTAAGAAAAAATAAACCTTAATAAGAAAGTCTGTGTTAAAATTTTGCAAAGGTAGCCATTATTAAATGTTGATGGCTGTATCAGGCCAATGGCTGTGGTAACAAATGATCACAGACTTAATGGCTTAAAACAACCCAAATGTATTATCTTACATTCTGGAGGTCAGAAGCCTAAAAAAATGGTTCTTACAGGCTAAAATCAAGGTGTTAGCTGTGCTTGTGTACCCTTTGAAGCCTGTAGGGGACAATTCATTTATTTGCCTTTTCCAGCTTCTAGAGCCTGCCTATATTTCTTGGCTCTTGGCCCCATCCTTCATCTTCAAAGCCAGAAATGTAGCATCATCCAACCTCTGTCTCTCTCTGACTCTTCTAGTATCATGACATTGCCTTCTCTTTTATAGGGACTCGCAATTATATGGGGCACACTGGGATAATCCAGAATAATCTTTCCGTGTCAAGATCCTTAACTTAATTACATCTGCAAAGTCCCTTTGATCATATAAAGTAACATATTCATAGATCCCTGGGATTGGAATATGGACATATTTGGAGGGGACATTATTACACCTATCACAATGGCTCTGCAGTTATTTAGCATTAAACTGCTTGTCACAATGTGATATACTTCTTTGGGTGGGTTCAGTAGTACGTGAGATCCAGTAACAAGAGTTACAAAAATCCCACAATCTAGAGAGCATAGGCAAAAAGCAGTGAGACCCTGCTCTCTATGGCAGCTCTGGTTTAATCAAGGCCTCCAAAAGTGGGAGACGTTTATTGTTGTGTCTCCTTCACACCCTGTTACTAACGTCCTTTTGAACTACTGCGAACACTATAGTTCACAAAAGTGTTACATTAAAAAAAAAATGATGAACTGTGATTCCCTGAGGAAATCAGGGTGCTGCAGTTTTGTGACAAGAAGCTCTTCAACAGTGAATCCTCGAAGAATTTCAGAATAAAGTCCTTATCTTTGATGGAGTGGAGCCTGCAGGAAAGGATGGGGCACTGCTTTCTGAGATGCAGGAAAACCATCTTCCTCTTAGCTCAGCTCTGTTCATTCAACTTCGTTCTTTCCCCTCCACACCCATTCATAAACATTAAGCCTTCTTCCCAGCTGTCTTCTTCTCCCTTTTTAACTTTTAAATCTCATCTACTTTTTGACTTCTTTGCAACAACTACTACCAAAATCTGAAAGCTTTTTTATTGTCACCACAGAGAGGGCAATTTTCTCATCAAGGAAAGGAGGTGATGCAGAGGGAGAGGAAAGAACCACACGTGAAAATTGAGAGTTAGCCTCTATGTCTTTTCAACAGTATCCAATTAAATCTTTTCACGTCCAAACAGAAAACAACAGGAACACAGTGGGAGGCAAATTTCGCCCAAAGATGTGAATGAATCAGTAGGCTCTGTGATAATGTGTTGGGGATGTGAGGGAGGTAAGGATGTAGACCCTCAATCCTGAAAGAGGGAACTAAGAAACAATGATAATTGATAGATAATTACTAAGCAGTTGTTTGAATAGATGCTGCTCTCTATCATTTTCAGGTAAATGACCTTCAGAATAGCAGTAGACGTTTTTTCTCTGAAATGATGAAATACAAACATGTAGACAAACAAAGCGGGTAGAGGGTAGAGAGTTATAAAATACTTCTCAACAATAAGTTAAAAAATGAAGCACTATGAGGACTGAGAAGGAGAGATTACCAATCCTCCCTTTTTCTTTTTTCTAGTTTTCTCCATATAAGTTAAAACAAAGTAGAAGAAAATTTAACTATAAATTCATCCAGTGATGAGACATCAGTGAGATTTTAATTAAGCCTAGAATTTTTTAAAATTTCAAACTGGGAGAATCTTCTGCTGATTCACAGGTGTGCCAATATTAAGAAAGACCTGAAATAATATTAATCATCCTGTTCTAATTCTCATGAGATGAATGATGGGTACATGCACTTTATTATTTCTGATCATTCTAAGAAAATTCAAATTTTGAAAATTTTAAATGGTGATACTTCTCAAATTGTAGTATGTAAATCATCATATCTTCAGAAGAAAAATTCAACTTAAGTCCTGTACATAAATATTATATGCAAAGGCTTTCATCATGAGAATAATCATAGGAAAATAACTGCAAAAGAGTAGAAGTAGATATTGTAAATGCTGGTGGTGGTGACATAAAATAAAGGTTTGACGTGAAAGTGGCATATTAACCAATTCTTCCTATGATCCTCTTCCCTTTCTCATTACCCAATCCAGCTTTTGAAAAACCAGTGAGGTTGTTTTCTAGAACACAATGATGAATATTTCAGATATACAAAAATATAGAGAATGAAATATTATAATTGAAATCTATGGTATAGCAGTACCAATCTACATAAATTTACCCAGTAGAGTAAAAAAAAAGTTACCTTGTTGATCCATTTGAATTAATTCTTAAAAGTAAAATTTTATATTGAAGAAATGTTTATTTTTTAAAAAGGAACAGTGCTATTAGAAATACTTCTGACAAGTAGCTTAGGATTATAAGTACTGTCTATCTTGGAGTGACCATGAAGTTAGGAGAGTAAGAATAGTAAATAAAGATCCTGATCCTGTTCCAGACCTGTGACCCACATGTGGAGCACCAGGCAGCTCAGACTCAGAAATCCACTTACAATCTTATTTTAATTCAGAGAAAATTCATGAGAGCTTAGTTTATTTACTATAGATAATTCTCTTCTTGGCAAAGCAAAACAAAAAACATGCATATAGAATCCCAGGCAGGGCTGAGAGAGAGAGAAAGAGAGAGAGAGAGAGAGAGAGAGAGAGAGAGAGAGAGAGAGAGAAAGAGAATCTGACTGACTGACTCAGATTTATAGGATATTAGCTTATCTATTCCTGTTAGAATTTTCTGCTTGCAACTTCACAACAGTACCAAAAAAAGAGACTGTGTTATCCCCAAATTACAGACTATTAAACAAGCAGATAAAAACAAAGATGATTTGCATGCAAAGAAAACAATAAGCTTTTCACACAGCAAAAACTGAGGGTTTCATTAAGCAAAGTGTTGGGAAAAGCTACATATCTTTTCAATTTCTCAGTTATTGCAGAATCTGTAAATCCCATGCCCCATTACCCCCATACAAGCCAGGGAGATGTTCTCATATAATAGCATTTCATTCATGATTGAATTGACACCAAATGGTTGCCTCTTTGCAATATATACAAGGAATTTTTGATTTGGGGGCTTTTTGTTTTGTTTTATTGTTGGACCACTAAAAATAATCAAAATTCTGATATAGTTAGAACATAAAGATGAAAGAAGTGTCTCACTTAAAATACTTATTAATTATATATTTTATGACATCTGTAATTTACTTTAACATACTTCCATACAGATATTATATATGTGATAATGAAATGTGTTCGCAGTCAGGAATTCATATGGATGATTGGGTCAGAATTTAATCAGTAAGTCCAGACCCCTGAGATGCATCACAACAGCATTTTAATTATTTTTTATCACAGTCAACACTGGAGGCCTTGCTAATGAGCAAAATGGATGTTAGGAAGGAGTTTTCATCTATGAGATTAGTATTATTTAATACTTTTATAAATACTTTGGTTAAAATATTTGAGAGACATTCTTCATTTTTATAGAACCAGGTATAAAAATCTAGCAAACTATAGAAACTGCACCCTTTGGAATTGTGCCCCAAAATTTTGTTTAAACTATTCTCTAAGATTAACTGAATCCTGCTTCTAGATTCTAGAATATTCTTGTGGATATCTAGCTTAAGAGAACCTTTTATACAGAGCATAATGATAACATTTCATAGTGAGGCTATGGAAGAGTAACATTTATCAATCGTACTAAGGTTTTGCTGTTGTCTTGCATAACAATATTGATCTAGAACAATTCACCATGTTGTGTGAACAACAAACTTTAAAATAAGCCACTCTACTATAAGGAAGTGTAACTGGTATAAATATAACTGTCCCCTGTAATCCTCACCTCCTTCCATTCAACCATATATTTGATTTTGTTCTTGGAGTGTAATATTAATTTTTAAAACTTTCTCATGGCTGTTTATCTAACATTGTTTAATAACTAGATCTTTGTTCTATATTTGTATACTATTTCTATTATATGAATAATTTCACAAACTTGATTTGCTTTTCGTCTTGAATATGTACACATATAATTACTTTTTCTCGCAGTCCAACAAAAACCAGGCTCAATAATTTGATTAGGAAATAAAAAAGCTGGTATTTATATAATTGTCCTATGGAGTGTGCATGTGTGTGACTGGGAAATGTTTTGTGTGTGTGTGTGTGTGTGTGTGTGTGAGACAGAGAGAGAGTGAGCAAGAGAGAGAGAGAGAGAGAGAGAGAAAGTGAACCTGATTATTACTAAGTGGGTAAAAGAAATTAGTTTATGGAAATGCAAAAAACCTGGGGTTCAGACACAGCACTGTGGTGAGACTATTTCCTCCCACCTTCTGGGGGCCTATCTGGGCTGCCAAAATATTCTTCTCTCTGACATTTTTATCTTGGCTCTTCAGCAAGTTCTCAGTTGCCTTTCCGCTCAAGATTCACATTCTCTATTATTGCTTCCCTGGTATCTATTTTCATAGAATAGTTGAAGACCATAATAAAGCCTATTTTAATGTATCATCTTTCTTAAGCAAACACATTTTAATCTACACTCTTTTTATTGTCCAGACATGTACTAAAGACTAGTTCAAAAATGCAGCTCAATGCAGTTTATTAAGTTTCAATGTAAACATATATTTATATTATATATGTAATTTGTACGTGTCTGTACCTATGTATGTATGAGTGCATATATAAACATGTATGTGTACATACACACACACATACACACACACACAAACCTGTGTTGGAATCCAACACTACTTATCAATGCCATCGCCTTGGGCAACTCGCTTAACCTCTTTGAGTTTCTCCCTTTACAAAACAAGAATAATGCTAGTTAGCTTGTACTACTTTTGAGAAGATTAGACATATTAAATATGATATGCATAGTATAGTACCTGGTACATATCAGAAATTAATACAAGGTAACTATAAGCATGAGGAATTTTATGGTAAGATATGATTTGGCTTAGCATATTTTGGATAAAAGAAAGTTGTTGAAAGCAATTTGGTGAAAACCAAACACTGTGGGTTTAAATAATGGCAGTTGGGCAGTAATTGTGTCTTTTACACATTTATTTTCCTTTTTCAAAATGTGCTATTTATCCTACTCACAATTATTTCCATTATTCGATATTTTTAATGGGAAAAGTTGAATACACCTAAATGTCCAACACTGGGATTCTCTTCAAAGTGATCACTTAAAGTTTCTTTTGCTGTTTTTACCTTATATCAATAAATAATATATGACCATTACATAATTATATGAAAACATCAACCTTTAAAATAGCTTAAATAACACCCGTAGGCCGGGCTCGGTGGCTCAGCCTGTAATCCCGCGCTTTGGGAGGCCGAGGTGAGTGAATTGCCCGAGCCCGCGGGTTCGAGACCCGCCTGGGCAACTTGGCGAGCCCTCATCTCTATTAAAAAAAAATTAGCCAGGCGTGGTAGCGCACGCCTGTAGTTCCAGCTACTTGGAAGGCTGAGCCAGAAGGATTGCCAGAGCCCAGCAGGTTGAGGCTGCGGTGGCCAGTTGACTCCAACTCAAAAAAAAAAAAAAAACAAAAAACACCCGTAATCTTACCCTAGAAATATGTATACTATTCACAGACATCTATGTGATGGTGTTTCTATAAAATAATATATGTGTTTGGGGTATATAATAAATATTGCAACAAAAACAATATAATACTGTACATGTTGGTTTGTAATACATCACAATTTATTTTACAACCCACATTTTGACATTTAATTTTTTCTAGCTAGTTCCAATTTGAAATAATGAGCTTATTTGTAGGGAGAAGTTGTGAATATGCTACCTAGATTCCTCTCATAAATGAAGGACTTATTTCCCCAGCTGCTAAAAGTGCTGCTGGTAGACAGCCTTCAACAGTCAGCCCCCATCTTAGTTCTTTCAGGCTGATAATAGAATTTATTGCTCACAGTTCTGGAGGTTGGGAAGTCCACGATCAAGGCACCAGCAGGTTCATTGTCTGATGAGGCTCCATTCCTCTTAGACAGAGCCCTCTATTTGTCCTTTACTAATAGGAATTTGATCTCATGACCTAATCGCCTCCCAAAGCCTCTACCTTCTGATACCATCACCTTGGGGGTTACGGTTAGACATATGAATTTTAGAGGAACACAAACTTTCAGGCTGCAGCCCCCTTATGGGAATTGTCATAGTTGAAGGGAGTCATTTTACTAAAGTTTGTTTCCTTCCTGGAGTAGCCCACATCCAATGTGTGACTTGACATGGGTTACAAAGGTTCAGTCTCTTCTTCTCATTTCATAACACTTCTGCAGGGTCACTTTAGCTTCAGAACTCCCTGAATAGTCAGGTGAGGTCCCTACTGATACTGCCTAACATTGCCCAGTTTCTCCCTCTGCCTCATCCTGTTAGCCCCAAGAACATTCCCAGATAAACATTTTGCACGATCACCTTAATACTGGGGTCTGCCTCTTAGGAACCCAACCTGTGACATTATCTTTAGATAAATAAATCCCGGGAATATGGCATGAATTTCCTTAATTCTCTTGTTCCAACAGTCTTCATAGTGTAAGGGCAAAATTTTCCTATAATAGTGTGCATATTTTTTCCTCTTCCTCCTTTATCAAGTATTTGAGAATTAACGTAAGAAACATTTGGAAAAATGAAAGTGGGACAGACTCCCTGCCTATCCCTCAGGGATTAAACACACCTGTCTTTGGTCACTGAGTTTCTCAAAACCGTGTCATCTTTGGCCTTAGACACACATCAGACTACACTGTCTGAAAATCTCTTTCAACAGAAAGTGCCCTTCTCACGACATTCCAAGAGTTTCCTTTCAATCCAATTAAAAATTCTTTTTTAAAAAATATTTGATTAGAGTTTTTTTTATATTTAGAATGAGGAGTTACAGTCCAAATACTGTGTTCAAAAGTTAGCTAGTCTATCAGGAATACACACATTTTCTGAAGCACTTAGAAAACAGAATGAAACACCTCTCTCTCTCTCTCTCTCAATTCACAGCATCAAATGGCAAGGGGCTTTGAAACATTACACTGCCATTTCCCTTTTGATTCCATCTCAGATTTGAAAGTTTGATTTATTTATGCTGTAAAAATAGCCATCATGATTAATTGGTTTTTCAAGTGTCTATCATTTTTCACCAAGGATAATTGCTATAATTAGTAAGGGGAACCTCCATACAAACCTATTTAATCATCTAAAATTAATATTTGTTTTAAAGAACGACCTTATTTAATTGTTACTTTGATGGATAATGTAAAATGCCACTATTACATTAGAGCAAAGTGAAAATGTGAAGAAAAGTAATACAGAGGTTGACACAGCCATCACAGGGAATTCTTAAAGAACATAGAACAAATTCAACTACGGAGCTGAGATTTATTATTTACTAAGATCTTTAAATGTGCTTTTAAAATTCCGATTACTATGATGCAGAGTTTGCTATCCTGGTTTTGTAGTTGATCAAACTGAGGATAATAGAAGTTATTTAGTTTGTCAATAATATACAAGGTAAAGTTTTAGATGCCTGACTTTAGACAATGCTCATGGTTGTTCTACAAATACAAGGAAAAGCAGGAAAATAATGTTCATACAATATTAAAGTTTCTCTATATTTGAGAAGGAGATGGAGTGACCCAATTATAATAACAGTGTTGTTTACTATGGCATCAAATTCTTGTTATGAATAAATGTTGATCTTTAAAGATGTCATCAAAGAGTTGACATAGAAAAAACAGGATAAGAAAAAAGGAATGAAAGATAGTAATGGCCAAATATTTCCTATTTATTAGTGTTGAAATTCTTGCTTTTACATGTTTATAAAATCCATTATGTTTTTTCTTGTATGTAATGAAAGGAAATGAACGTGTTTGTTCATTTCTATTCCTTTTGAAAAGACAAGAGATGATATTCTGTGTCCACTTTGTCTTTCCAGCTTTTAAATTCCACAATTACTTACATAAGGCTACCAAGAAATAGGAAGACAAAAAACAAACAAATAAAAAAAAAAACACAACAAAATAATGAACCATTTTTAAAAAACTTAGTTTGAGTATAAAGAAATAGTATTTGGGTTAGATTCCCCTTGGAAACTTTTCTTGACCCATCGTTAGCTTTCTATCAATCTGGAATAGTGACCATAATAGGTGTATTGTTAACGTTCCCAGCATCCCCTACTATAGCAACCATAGAATTAGAGTAGGAACTTCTGGCCACTATGAGAGAAACTAGAGATTTCATTTGAAGGTCACGAAAGGAAATTTCTTGCTTCTTTTTTAATATACTGTGGTATGCAAACATGTGTGCTGCAACCTCTAGGACAATGCCTGAAGCCCATATAATCCTTCTGTTGCATAAGCTAATAAATTCCCTTTCTTGTTTAACTCAGTTTAAATGTAATATTATAGTAGTTACAATTGAAGATATTCTCATAATCTAAAGAAATCCCCAGTTTGTACCCAATTATAGAATCCATTATACCATACCTACCATATTCAATTCCTGTTTAACTTTCAGTCTGCTCAAATAGATTACATTGTTAATATAAGGTCTTCCAAGAAAGAATCCATAAGCCAAATAATTCAGTTTGTGAAATGTTGATGCTTGCTTAACTTTCTCTGTCAATAAATAAGGTGAACATATTCAGTTTATCCTATACAGTCTTAGTTACTCCTATTGTCTGGAATATTAATAATGGTACCCCATTTTCATTCTTTTTTTTTTTTTTTTGTTGGAGTCTTACTCTGTTGTCTAGGCTGGAGTGCAATGGCAGGTTCATGACCACTGCAGATTCTACCTGCAGGGCTCATGATCCTTCCACCTCAGACTTCCAAGTAGCTGGAACTAGCAGGCATGCACCACTACCCCCAGCTATTTTTTTTATTTATTGTAGAGACGAGGTCTTGCCATGTTGCTCAAGCTGGTCTCTAACCCCTGGGCTCAGGCAATCCTCTTGCCTCAGCCTCCCAAAGTGCTGGGATGACAGGCATGAGCCATCATGCCCAGCCCCATTTTCATTCTTAAGGGTGTCATAATTTAGGTAATAAATGATATAATAAACAATAAGCTGATCTTTACATTTAAAAATTTTTTTAAAAGTCTACAGCACCCAATATTTTCAAGTGGGCTCCCATCCAAGTACTAACCAGGCCCAAGCCTGCTTAGCTTCCAAGATCAGATAAGACTGGGTGTGCTTAGGGTGGTAAGGCCATAGACTATAAGCTGATTTTAAAAATCATCCTCATTTTTCCCCTTTGTTAGCTGAGTATGACAGGCAAGTGCCTTTGAGCTGCCCACTGGCTATTGACAACCTTATTACCTTATTGATCTCATCACCCCTGGCCCACGAATCTTTAGCTTCCCTTTGTTGCATTTTTTCCAGTATTACTTAGCAAGCAACCTATAAAAAATTGATGACTGCAGTTGCAGAATTTCAGGATAAACTGATTGCAAAAGTAACCATGTTTTGTCTTTAAAAATAAGTACGTCTTTCCTTTTTAAAAAAAATTAGAGGGTAGGTATGGCTGTGTCCCCGAATTCTGGATTTCCTTGTCCCAGAAAGGCGTTAAGATTTCTGTGTTTTGGAAATCCTTGGATTTTAGAAAATGATCTAGGATAATTGAGACTTCTAGGCAGAGGAAAAGGCAGAATTGTAATATGAATTGGGAAATTTCTTTTCTGAATACCCATAAGCCTCTCAAAAGCTCCTGAAGAACCTTGAAGAACAGGGGCGATCATGACAAATGACCAAGAATTGGTTCCCCAAATACCTCAGAAGAAATATTCTTAGGCACATTTTATTTGATTAAAAAAAAAAACCAATGCAAATGATATTTCTTATGCTTTGGGGATCAAGAAATAATTTGATTGGATTTTACTTTTAAGGTTATAAAATACTCTTTCTAATTGTCATGTAAACAGATAATTTTCAAATCCAATTGCTGAAAACAAAATGAATTCTTTTGGCAGAATTTAAGAATATGATAGCATGATTGCATAATAGTAATATTTTGGGACAAGGGATTACCTTTTAATAGGAAAACTGTAATTGAAATCTGCATAGCTTCTGATAGTAGTAAAAAAAAAATCACATCTCCACTTTAGAAAATTTATAGATCAGTTACATATTCTATTTCTCAAAGGAATTGTAGGCCATCTCATTTCAAAGCATAGATAAAACTGAGGGGAAAGGGGGAAGCAAAACAGGGTTTTATCATTAAGATTAGACCTTAAAAACAAAAATAATAAACAACAGTAGATTGAAAAATAACAATAAGTCCCCTAATCAAGTTGCCACATAAAGGTTATGTTAAATAAGTAGGTGTGTATTGGGAGATCCAAAAAATAAAATGATCCAAAATATTTTCTCCACTGGTCTTTCAAGATTTATAAAATCATAACCACTGAATTATCTGAAAAATGTTAAAAGTGTATATATTTCTTTTTTATAAAACCAGTACAATTTATATGGATATATATATGTATATATAAGAATAGGTTTATATGCCTTAAATATTGGAAAAGTTTGATACAAACATTTAGAAGCAGATATAATGCAATTTGAAAGTTGTTTGAGAAAAGGATATTTCTAATCAATTTAAAATACATTAATTTTTACTTTGAAACCTAAGCTTCAAGAGTCAGAGAAAGAATAGAAATCAGGTAGAATATGTCTATTGGTTATAAAAACATATATCATATATTTAAATATACTGAGGTTTGGGAGACATTTATGATTGCAATCTCTATGCTTTATAACGGGAAAAGTCATTTGCTACTCAGTAAATGGAGATAAAGAAAATGAATGAGAGATAATATTATATCAGCTAAGTCTATGGAAGGTCTTTCATATCATACGCTAGGTTCTTCTGAGGGAACAGTTAGTACTACAATCAGAAGTACCAAGTGTACCTAATTATAGGCCAATGAGATACCTGGCACACTGAGAAGTGGGGTATACACCTACTCTTTTAAAAATTTTGGTCTGCACATCTATATTCAAAGTTTAAAATATACTTCTTTAGAAAACAACAAGATTGAAACTTCAATAAGATAAATATAAATAGAATTCATGGTTCCTTTTGTATATCCCCACTGGAGATCTCTGTAACCGAACCCTGAAAAGAAGAGATAAAGTTGTACATTTCAAGCAGAATGTGAAAAGCTGTGTGATGTCTGACTTTTAGACTTATATAGGAAAGTGCTAAAATGTACCCAAGCATTTTAAACGCCTTAAATGCTGCCCTATATTGTGTGTTGCTTGTAAAACTGTCATGCAAAATTTAATAATCAATAGTCTAATATAAATTACCATACATAATATAATAATCTAATTTTATAAAGAAAACTGATTTTGTAGAATGCCACATTAAATTCTTTTCATTCTAGAGAAAGCCTGGCTACTTGGTTCCTGGTAGGTACATTATGGTGAAACGCATAAATGTTATCCTGGTAACAACTTCACAAATTATAGACATAGTGTTAAAAGAAATGATTTCTAAAAGATTAATTTTGTAAAAACATATGTAGAGAAATCAAATGACTCATAGAGATGTACACATTTGGCTAAGATAACATTCTCTCAACTGTGTTCCTCAAGATGTTCTACACAAAAGGTTTCCATGGAGAAATGACTGAGACATACTGAGCCAAACAATGCTCACATTTCTGTAGGACATTCTGGTGTCCTCACTATGAAAATGTACACTGTGGATCGCTAGGACAGGCAAAGGTCATGCACATTTCTAAACTTACTTGACCTTTTTATGAGGACCTCCTAGAACACTTGATGAATCTAGTGTTCTGTAAGACAGTTTGGGAACTGTTGAGATCTTCTGGCATTTAGGAACAATGCCTATTTCCTAGTCAAAATCTTGTTTTTAAACCACTTTATTGAGGTATGATTGACATATGAAAAGCTGTACATATTTAATGTACACAACATCATTGGTTTGGAGGTAATAACGGTCATGTACTATATAAGGTTTATTTGGTCAATAATGGACAGCATATATGACACTTGTTTCATAAGATTTTATTATTGTATTTTTGCTTTACCTTTCCTATGTCTAGATATATAAATATTTGCCATTATATTTCAATTGCCTGCAGAATTCAGTATAGTCACACGCTGTACAGGTTTGTAGTTTAGGAGCAATAGTCTATATCATATAGCATAGGTGTGTAGTAGGCTATGCCATCTAGGTTTGTGCAAGTATATTCTATGATGTTTGCACAATGATGAAATTGCCTAATGGCATATCCCTGTCGTTAAACCATGCCTGATTACACACCCCTGTGAAACCATGTCCACAATGTATGCCATAAACTTATGCATCTCCTCCAAAAGTTTTCTCCTACTTCATTTACTATTATTGTTATAATCTATTTGTAGTAGATTGTATGTTGATTACATGATAACAATTAACCTAAAATCTACCTTCTAAACAAAATTTTAAGTATACAGTGCAATATTGTAAACTTTAAGTTCTATGGTATACAGTAGATCTGTAGGACTTATTCATCTTGTACAACTGAAACCTAGTCAAAATCTTAACTCTCATTTTTTTTCCATTTTTTAAAGTACAAAATGGACAAGTAGATTATGAGAGGCAAGAGTGGCTATTCCTGTGGGAACATGTGGTGGGGAAGAAGGAGGAAAAATCCAGGGTCTTGGGTCATGGGGTGCTGCCGCTATGGGGAGACCATGGATAATCAAGTGAATACTGGGGCTAGTGATGGGAGATAGGGAAGCTTATCTGAAGGAGTGAAAAATATGATATGAAAAGGGTAACATGGGCAAGGAAGAGAAACTTTATCTTTAAAATATTTTATTCTACATGGGCCTTACTATTTTCCTATTTGACTATCATGCTAGAACTGGTCATCTTTTTATTGTTCAATCTATGTTTTCCCTTGAACCCAATGGGTATGTTTGAGTCTTAATAATGCTGAATATGAAAACTGATGAACTAATATCACTATATTGATGTTTATGGACCTCTTCAGACTTTGTCAGTGGCTGCTTACATTTTCTTCAATGTAAAAATATTCAGCGGCAGAAGTAAATAAAATAACATTTCCTCAATTTTATTTCCTTTATACCTGAAATAAATTTGAATAGAGAACATATGTGTTATAGCTATTTGGGGGATCACTGTCCTGTGGTATTTTCTGCAATGATGGGAATGTTCTATATCTGTGATGTCCAATTCGGTAGCCACCAGTCATCTGTGGCTATTGAGCATTTGAAATGTGGCCAGTGTGAATGAAGAACTGATTTTGAGATTTTAATTAATTTAAATTTAAATAGCCACAGGTGGCTAGTGGCTACTGTATTGGGTAGTACAGATTCAGATAATTATAGACAACACACGTGGTTAATTAGGAAATTGTCCTTGAGAATAGAAGAGGGAATATAAACACAATGTATTTTAGTTTCCTAATTAATTCACACTGTTTTATTGACCTTTATATGGTATGATTATAAAGTAAATGATGTCTACCATTAAACATTAATACTAGAATTATTTTTTTTTATATTCACAACTCCATGTCATCTCTCTGATGAGAGAACTAAGAAGACAGGAAAACAACCACATCATAATGAAGTTATAACTATATAATTCCAAAAGAGAAAAATATAAATTAGTTAAGAGTATCTTGGCAAGCATAGCCAGCTGCCTGCCCAATATGCATTCTTTTCTTCTTAACTAAAAGAATCCAACGTTTGCTCAGAGTAGCAAGGCTTCAGGATTCAGTCACCAGTTTTCATGTTCTGAATTATGAATAAGAAACTTACCTATTCAGTTAAAATACTCGATGCTCTCAAGATCTTTTGTAGTTAAAAGTGGTCATGTGACACATTTCTGTCTAATGCAGTGTAACTAGAATTGCCAGAAAGGCTAGTTTTCCTTACAAACACAAGCTGACACTGCTGGAATATGCTTTTACTTTCCATTTCACCTTCTTCCACTTTAAACACATAGTGCCTGGAGGCAAAGTAGCCATCTTGAGATCACATAAAAGATAGTCTCACATTGAGGATGGCTGGGGGTGGAGAAAGGAGTTGAGATAGATGGTTTTGTGGTTGCTGGACCAACCCTGGGACATACAATTCTAGGGGTTTTGCTCCGGAAGAAAAAGTAATTCCAATCTGAATAAGCCACTGTAGTGAGGATTTTGTCACATGCAGCCAAACATAATCTTAACAATATTAATTAAGGAAAAAAATCCTTTAATTTCTAAAATTCTTAGAGCATCCAAAATTATAATTGTTTTGCTTGATGTAGTAAATTTAATTCTCAGGAGGTTTTCATTCATTACTGACCGAAACCAGACATAAATCATACAGAATTTAACAGTTAAAATAAACATAAATATGAATATAGCTCTATAACATATTGTTAAATTACAAATGCTAAGTAAAACTAGTCATCTATGACGATATAGTAAATCAACAATCTTTATAAAATGACTAGTATATTTTTAGCTGCTATGTCAAACAGAATATTATGCCTGCTCTTAAAGGAAATTCAAATTCACTTCAAGGGTAAAACATAAAAAATATTAAAAGTCAAATGGAAATATATATTTAAAGAAAAGTTCAAGATAACAAAAGCAGCTTTATAAGAAAAGATATAAAGGACAAAATAATTTTGCAGTGAATAATTTATTAAAAAGAACAATAAGGGGCAGAAGTTGTCCGAGTGCGTTGGTCGGAGGCTGTCAGGCCAGAACGGAGACTCTGTGACTCTATCATTAAATAGATGGGATGGCTACTACTCAGATTTCCAAAGATAAGCTTGATGGACTCAAAGAGGCCCTTTGCAAAAGTTGATCTCAACAGCAACGAATTCATTTGTGACTATGAACTTTATGAGTTTTTCAAGGAAGCGAATATGCCATTACCGGGATATAAAGTGAGAGGAATTATTCAGAAGCTTATGCTGGATGGTGACAGGAATAAAGATGGGAAGATAAGTTTTGAGGAATTTGTTTATATTTTTCAAGAAGTCAGAAGCAGTGATATTGCCAATCCCTTCCACAAAGCAATCAACAGGAAATAAGGTATTTGTGCTCTGGGAGGAACTTCGATGTTGTCCAGTGAAGGAACACAGTATTCTTACTCAGAGGAAGAAAAATATGCTTTTGTTAACTGGATAAACAAAGATTTGGAAAATGATCCTGATTGCAGACATGTTATACCAATGAACCCAAACATCGATGACCTGTTCAAAGCTGTTGGTGATGGAATTGTGCTTTGTAAAATGATCGACCTTTCAGTTCCTGTTACAATTGATGAAAGAGCGATCAACAAGAAGAAACTCACACCATTCCTCATTCAAGAAAACTTGAACTTAGCACTGAATTCTGCTTCTGCTACTGGATGTCACGTTGTGAACACTGGTGCAGAGGATTTGCAGGCAGAGAAACCTCATCTTGTGTTGGGACTGCTTTGGCAAATCATGAAGATTGGTTTGTTTGCTGGCATTAAATTAAGCAGGAATGAAGCCTTGGCTGCTTTGCTCTGAGATGGTGAGACTTTGGAGGAACTTATGAAATTGTCTCCAGAAGAGCTTCTGCTTAGACGGGCAAACTTTCATTTGGAAAACTCAGGCTGACATAAAATCAACAACTTTAGTGTTGACATCGAGGATTCCAAAGCCTATTTCCATCTTCCCAATCAAATTGCACCAAAGGACAAATGGAAGGTGAACCACGGATAGATATTAACATGTCAGGTTTCAATGAAACAGATGATTTCAAGAGAGCTGAGAGTATGCTTCAACAAGCAGATAAGTTAGGTTGCAAACAGTTTGTTACCCCTGCTGGTATTGTCAGTGGAAACCCCAATTTCAACTTAGCCTCTGTGGCCAACCTGTTTAATAAAATCCTGGCACTAAGAGAAAAAGGATATTGACTGGAGTCTATTAGAAGGAGAAACTCATGAAGAACCTTCCATAATTGGATGAAATCTCTTGGTGTTAACCCTCACATAAACCATCTCTGTGCTGACCTGCAAGATGCCTTGGTAATCTTACAGCTATATGAATGAATTAAAGTTCCTGTTGACTGGAGTAAAGTTAATAAACCTCCATACCTGAAACTTGAAGCCAACATGAAAAAACTAGAAAACTGCAACTATGCTGTTGAATTGGGGAAGCATCCTGCTAAATTCTCCCTGGTTGGTATTGGAGGGCAAGACCTGAATGATGGGAATCAAATGCTGACTTTAGCTTTAGTCTGGCAGCTGATGAGAAGATATGCCCTCAATGCCCTGGAAGATCTTGGAGAGGGTCAGAAAGCTAATGACAACACCATTGTGAACTGGGTGAACAGAACGTTGAGTGAAGCTGGAAAATCCACTTCCATTCAGAGTTTGAAGGACAAGACGATCAGCTCCAGCTTGGCAGTTGTGGATTTAATTGATGCCATCCAGCCAGGCTGCATAAACTATGACCTTGTTAAAAGTGGCACTCTAACAGAAAATGACAAGCACAAAAATGCCAAGTATGCAGTGTCAATGGCTAGAAGAATCGGAGCCAGAGTGTATGTACTCCTGGAAGACCTTGCGGAAGTAAAGCCCAAGATGGTCATGGTCGTGTTTTCATGTTTGATGGACCGGGGCATGGAAACAGTATAAAATAACCAATCTGAGAAAAACAACCTCGCTCCCAGGTGCATGATTCGTAGGTCAGCTATTTCTAGGTGAAATGCTCCTGGCTTAAGGAACTCTTGGACGCTCAGAGAATTTCTGGTTTTGATTAACAAAACTATCTAATCAGGAGAGCCCTCAAGGGGAAAAGATTTTAATATAAACAACTCCTCTTTCCCATAGTCCAAGTTGGATTTGTAAGGCACACCTGAAATAAATGTGCTCATACCTAGACCGTTTTCCTCTCTTCCTCCTATAATCCTGCCCTTGACATCGCCTGTTGCTGTGTTGTTCTTGCTATGTAACTTTTCACTTTTAGAATGTCCCTCTCTTGGGATTTGTTTAGATGATTGGATATGAATATTATTAGACAAGACTCTTCCTTTCCATCCCGTATGCTAGTTCTTATTTGAAAACTATTATCAGAGGTTATTTGGATATGAGTATCCTTTGCTTATCTTTGTACTACTGGAAAGTTACCGAAATAACTGGCTGTGCAGAATGTAATAGAAGCTTTTCTTACTCTTAAGATCAGAATCTTTTTTACAGTATTCTTTCTACATGATCCTTTTTTGTACATTTAAGAATTTTTTTTTTTTTTTTTTTTTTTTTTGAGTTGGAGTCTCACTCTGTCGCTCAGACTGGAGTGCAGTGGCCGCTCCCGGCCACTGCAGCCTCGACCTGCTGGGCTCCGGCGATCCTTCCGCCTCAGCCTTCCAAGTAGCTGGAACT